>BQKN01051904.1:0-24101 GCA_022839385.1 Asparagus kiusianus | reverse complement strand
AGAGCCCTATAAATAGAGGGGGTGGTTGTTCATTTGAGAGGACTTTTCTGAACTTCTGAAGAGCCGAAACTCTGTCGAATTGTCATCTCAACTCAGAATTGTGAAGGCTTGAAGACTTGGACACTCGGATTCGATTCTTGGCGAGCACCCGCACCAAACAGGGCAGGAGTTCGAAGGGATCTAATCCTCAGATCTACGTAGTTCTACTCCGGATCTAAGCTTGGTTCTTAGATCCTGAGATTCGAGCGGTCGTTTCCTTGGTGAAACGATTCCTCCCGGCTATTATCTCCTTGGTGGGATAATACCCGTTATACCACGTAGATCTGTTCAGATCGAGATTGCGCGGTGGTCCACGGCAAACAACCCCGGCACAGGCAAACAACCCACAAAGCGAGTGACCGTATAATAGGAGCTCGCGATCTGTTCGTTAAATAAGGAAAGTTGTAATTTTTCTTTGTTTTCTTTGATTTTCATTGTAACCGGCTCTTATAAAAAGACCGGATCTTTGTAAACGCAAAAAGTTGTTAACTAAGATAGCAATGACATCGTCAATGAAGAAGAGTTTGATTTTTTCTGCGAACAATCTGGCGACCACAGTGGGAGCCACCGATCTCGCTGCCGAGATCGGAGTGTCGCAGCCGCGGATCTCGATCCCGATCGTGGAGGAGGTCGAGTATGAATTCGACCAGCAGAAGTACGAGGAGTACGTGTCCTCGTCCGGATCTACCTCCTCCCCCAAGTCCAAGAAGTACCAGAAGTTCTCCTCTAGGAGAAAAGTCCGTTGGTGCGATGAAGTTGAAGCCACCAACGACGACCTCACCCCAATCGACGCCGAAGCTGCGTTGAGTGAGGCCCTACCGACCTCAAAGAAGGTCAAATCCGCCATTGAAGGCGTGGTGACTCTCTCTAAGAGAGCCCGCCAGAGGCAGCGTCAACGCCTCGCGAAGCAATTCGCCAAGGCCATGGAGTCCGTTGACGGGGTCCGCTACCATGCGGATCTGAAGAATAAACGAGGCAAACAGCCTCAACAGCAAATGAAGGGTGGTTCCTCCAAACCATCGACTATGGAGTGGGTCCGTGTCAAACGGAATCATTCGACATTGGAGGAGCGCATCCACAAACGGCGCGCGTTATCGGTGCAAGCACGGGCCAAAGCTGAAGAAGCCCGTCGGAAGCTGCAGAAGGAGGTGGTCAAAAAGCCGCCACCAACTCGCAAGGTTTGGAGGCTAAAGTCTGAAGCAACGGTTCAGACCAAGGAGCGACAACCGCAGCCTCCGAAGATTCAACACCCGGCAAATCAATCCAAACAGCCGGTAATTTCTGCAACTGCTCCGGGAGATCCCGCAGGACCATCCCAGAAGAGAAAGTCTGTTTTGGAGCGCCTCGGCCCACTTCCGAAGGAACGAGGTAAAGCTCCAGTCCAAGAACGCTTGGGGCCAATGAAGAAGTCCCAAACAATGCAACATGCTGGGGGTCGCTGCAACCCTCAACACTTGGAGAAAATTGTGGCACCCAAGCGCACAACTTTACGCATCGAAGTGCAAGAGCCCGGTGAAGATTCACGCCCACAAAGGCGCGTTTCAAGGCGTGTGACTCTGGATGGTCCGAAGAAGACAATTCATCCTCAGAAGGAAACATTGTCGTCTGATGACGACGACGTTATACCTGAGAGATCGTGCCAACGCACGATAGGTTGCTCCGCCACTCAAACGGACAAGCTGTACTATCGTGCCGGGGGTACGAGTAAAACCAGAAAGAGGAGCCCTCGAAGGCTCGAAACGCAATGTCCGTGTTCGAAGCTCATTCGGGCGGTACTGTCGGAGTGCAACTGCGTCAAGGCAGTCCCTGAGAGAGTCTCTGTGTTCGAAAGACTCAGCAATGGAATGCCAAAACCAAGGCATAGGCGTTTCCAACGAAGAAGGAAGATGGTCGAAGATGGTGAGCATTCAAGGGTCACCGCAAATATGACCAACACAGGAACATCGGCTCAGGATAACCCCGAGGCGGTTCCAGAAATACCCCGACGCGTAACTCATCTACAATCCGGGGCTATCATTCGCGCGACGTATGGTAGAGTCCGAATAAGAGTACCTTCGGGAGATGAAGAATCAGATGCTGGCTCAACAGTGGCGTCTGATAACACCGTGTCCAGTGAAGGACAAGCCCGCGAGTCGTTTATGATAAGCGCGGAGCAAGTGGCCAAAATGCTTGAAGATGCCATGGCCAAACAACAGGAAACCTTTAGGTTCGAAATGCAAATGGCTATGCAGAACATGAGAGAGATGCATGACCAACAAATCCAAGCATTGAGGAACCAACAAGGCGAACCAAGTCGTCCTAACAAGAACAACCTGGAAGATGAGGACACAAATGAATCTCGCAATGCTAACAACCCTCCCATCAACGCGGGGGGTGGTAACGAGAACGCCAGTGAAGACGCAGGTGAAAGCCTAAGAATTAAAAATCTCGAGAGCAAAATCAATACGTTGATTTCCGCTCAAGAGACAAAAAAACGGGTATTCCTTGTCCGTACCCAAGAGAGTGGGAATTAATCCTATATCCGGCAAAGTTTAGTCTAATTAACTTTACGCCGTTTAATGGGATGGGTTCACCTACTCAGCATTTGATTTATTTCAAATCATACTTGGGAGTCATCTCTGGTAATGAGCCTCTGATGGTGCGGTCATTCGTCGGCACTCTTCACGGAGCTGCCTTCGATTGGTATCGTCGCCTCAAGCCAGGAAGCATAAACAGCTGGGATGACATGGAGACTAAGTTCCTCGCGAATTTCTTCGACGACGACACCGAAATCTCTATCGGATCATTGCTCGATGAGAAGCAGAAGGACGGGGAGCTCGTCGACACCTTCGTCAAAAGGTTCCGGAACAAGGCGATGAATTGCTGGGACCCGATCACTGAGGAATTCATCCTCCAGACCTACCACAACAACCTTTCGCTGGATGTGTTGGAAGCAATGGGCACAGCACCATCCAAGACCTGGAAGGATTTGAAGGTTCGAGGAGAGCAAGCTGAGCGATTCCTCAGAAGAAAGAAGGCGGAGAGAGGCCAACTGGCTACTAATCCTCCGAAGCAGAACTTCAACCAGAAAGGGAAAGGTAAAGCTCATGTTAATGCTGTTGATGCTAACCAAACTTTCCAATTGCAACCTCAGCAACAGCAGCAGCAGCGAGCGCCACAACAATCGCAGCCGCATTGGCAGCAACGGTCTCAGAAGCAAAAGTCTTCGGAGCCGAGGTTTCCCAAAGTCTACTCCTTCAAAGATGATGAAGTTCCCGGCATATTCAAGTACCTGTTGGAGAACAACAAAATCCAGTTGCCGGCGATCGTAGATCATGAAGGAGCCACCAAGGTGACGGACCCGAAGTACTGCGCGTACCACAGAGCGGTCCACCACCCAACGAAGTCTTGCTACCACCTCAAGGACAAGATCCAAGCGTTGATCGATGTAGGAGTCATAACTCCGAAACCGGCCAAGAATGTGGCAGCAAATACGGTGTCAATCAGCTTCGGATCAGTGCCTACAGCTTGGTTTGAGCCGAAGCGCGTCACCAAAGTCGGGATGAAGACGGTGAATGACGACCCGCACGGACAGCGTCAAAAGGGACTCGTGCCACACATGGCCCCGAACGGCGAAATCCTTTGGGTTCACCCCGACCTGATTGAAGATGAACAATGGGTCGGATCGTCATCAAAGAAGAACTCAAAGGGGAAAGGCAAGTCTTGTTACGGAGTTTCTGCTATTCCAGAGGAAGACGACGAAGCAATTCCTGCTTTCTCATTTGCTAACAATGAACATGAAACTTTTGTAACCACTAGAAATAGGGACGAATATCGGTTCAAATACCCAAATGTCTCTGATCGACCAGCTGAGGTAGGGATGACTATAACTTCCCCCGCATTTGCCGAAAGGAACCAACAGGAGCCCCTGCACCAAGATGTTCCAAACCCGAGGCAGTCTCGAGTCAATCAGCAGATTGGAAGAGATAAACCGCGAGAGTCAAACATTCCTTACCACTTCGAGGTTATGACCCAATTGGCTAATATCCCAGTAAAAGTAACTCTACACGAGTTATCACGTCTTTCTAAGAATACTAGGGATGCATTCAACATTGGTCCTGACCAGCTCACTCAAATAGTTCAAGAAGCGTTAATCAAGCAGAAAGAAGAATTTGAGGATAAGATGGAATTAGCTATGCGACAAATAAGAAAGCTGCAAGCTGAAAGGTGTAAATGTTGCGCTACACCAGCCACGCCTATTCCATACAGGACAAGTGACGACAGTCCGAATCTGAATATGGTCATCAAGACTGATTCACCCCTCGGTAACGCTGGGGGTGATATGACCACACCCTTCAATGACGCTGGGGGTAGCCCAATTCCTTCTTCTCACCATCACTCAAAGAGAGATGGAGATGAAGAAAAAAAACAGAAGGAAATCGAGTCTGTCACCACCTCGACTAGACGCTATCCCAAAAGAAAGAGAGTTGAGGAAAGCCAACCAGAGTCCGTACCCAGGTTCGCTACTGACCAAACATCACAACGATAACTACGGGAGCGATCGCCACAACAGTCGCTTCAGATGCAACGATACTCCTTCAAAGACGATGATGTTCCAGCCATCCTTAAATATCTTCTGGAAAATGACAAAATCAAGCTCCCACCTATCAGAGATCAGGAGGAAGCTAACCGGATTTCAGATCCAAAATATTGTGGGTACCATAGGAGGATTCTTCATTCCACGGAGACTTGCTACACCCTCAAAAATACGATACAAGCCTTGGTTGAAGCCGGCGTCTCAATAGTAAAACAAACCGAATGAGAACGACTAACACCACTCCGACAAGTATAAGAGTATAAACTGCTCCTTCCTACACTCCAATAGGTATATGAGTCTAAACTATTTCCTACTGTTGACGGGAAGTTCCTGGAGAATTTTTATATTCTCAAGGATAACCCGGTCATATACCTGATTGTAATGTCAAACCCAGCGTTGCAAGGAAAGCTAAGGGTGGATAACTAATGTATCGGGAAGTTCCGGGAAGAATATCACTGTGGTATTCTTAAGGATAACCCAGTCACTATAGAAGAGATGAATAAGAAATCCACATTCAAGCTCTTATTGTCAAATTCTAACTCTCATCCACCCCGTATTCTCTGGTATACGGATGCGAGGCTGTGCTGCCGTTGGAGATTCAAATTCCCTCCCTTCGGATCGCTCTCGCAACGGAGATGACGACCGAAGAGCAGCATCAAAAGCGTCTCGAGGAACTCGAAAGGCTGCACGAAAGGCGTCTGAAAGCTCAACAACACATCGAGTTCTATCAAGCCAGGATATCCAGAGCCTTTGACAAAAGGGTTCGCCAAAGAAGCTTCAAGGAAGGAGATCTGGTCCTCGCTGCTCGCCGACCAATAATCCTCACCTCTAAGAAGAAAGGTAAATTCGAACCTAAGTGGGAAGGACCGTTTGTAATAGACACAGTCTATTCAAACGGCGCTTACCGCTTAATTTCTTTAGAGGGCATCAGGCAATTAATGCTAATAAATAGGAAGTTTTTGAAAAAGTACTATCCCTAGTACGTTCAAGACAACCCATTTATCGGGAAATTCCTTGAAGAATATTACACTTAATATTCTAAAGGATAACCCAAGTTCACACCACCAAAATCCCTCACTGATCAATTTCAATTGACAGTGAGTCCACCAAAAAGGTCCACTCTCAATTCGGAGTCCCCTTTCGATAAACGAAAGAACTCTCTTTCTTTTCTCTTTGGTTCAACCTTTTCATGGTTATAATCGAAGCTGAAATTTCACTTCGATAAATGAAGAACTCTTCTTTCGATCAGATAATCAATCCTATAAAAGGTAAGTTTATCTAGATCTTCCAGATTCTCGGAGTGGAGATCCCACTTCTAGTCTCTTTCTTGCACTGGAAATAGAATATAAAATTCTTCCTTTCCAGAATCCGGGAAATAGAATATAAAATTCTTCCTTTCCCACAACAACCGTTTCTCAATGTTTATCAATTTAGGATTCATCCTAGGAAGTTTATCCCGAATCCTAAGCAGGGATAAGTCTGCGCCTAACACGCGCTGCCGGTTTAGTCTTTCTCCACAGAAGAAGACACCAGAGTTCGATTCTGGGGTATTTTATCCTAAAACCTAAGTAAGGATAAGTCTGCGCCTAACACGCGCAGCCGGTTAGTTCTTAACCGTTAAAAAGAACACCCGTCCGCATATTCAACATTGTGGCAGGTTGTTATTAATAACACCGAAATCCATGCCTCACACGCATGGGGAATTTTATCCTGAATCCTAAGAAAGGATATGTCGACGCCTAACACGCGTCACCGGTTTGATCTTTATCCGTAGAAAAAGACACCGGAGTCTGACTCTGGGGTATGTTATCCCGAAACCTAAGTAGGGGATAAGCCAACGTCTAATACACGTTGCTGGGTAGCCTATTCCCATAACAATGGCAAAGTCTACATATTCAAAGTTGTAGCACAAAGTCTAAGGGAGTTCATTCCTTTAGCACAACGTCACATGCGGAACGGATTAAGATAATCTGCATGTAAGCCCGACTCAAACGGTAATCGGTAAGAGCATGTCAAATCCGTTAAAGGCTGAGGATTTGCCAAAAATCCTAAGTCAACGTCTCATACACGTTGCTGTTTAGTCTTTTCACAGGAGAAAGACGAAGTCTACGTATTCAATATCGTAGCACTAAAAGAGTTAACTCTTTTAGCTTAACGTCACGTGCGGAACGGATCTAAACAATCCGCACGCTAGCCCGACTCAAACGGTAGTCGGTAAAGGCTAATCAAACCCGTTGAAGGCTGGGGGTTAGCCAAAAATCCTAAAGTCAACACCTAACACGTGTCGCCGGGTAGCCTATTCCCGTAACAATGGTGAAGTCTATGTATTCGACATCATAGCACGAAGTCTCGGAGAATTCAATCTCTGAGCGCAACGTTACATGCGAGCGGATTTAAACAATTCACATGCTAGCCCGACTCAAACGGTAGTCGGTAAAGGCTCATCAAACCCGTTGATGGCTGAGGGTTTGCCAAAAATCCTATGAGTATTATGGTTAACATTTCAAACGGAATGACGAATCATAATAAAAATAAAGATGAAAACCAGTGTCACTAAGAGAGTCAAAAGTCAAAGTACACAGCAAACAAAATCATACATCAAGCCCGTGGCTAAAAATCTGCTGGCTGAGCTTAGACAGCTTATCATCATAAGCTTGACTAAGCTCAGCTCTAATGGACTCCTCGGTGGCGGTCGAAGTTTTCGCAGCAGCCTCCACGATCTCGGCTAGCTTCTGCTGCAAGGACTTTAACTCATCAGACAAAGCCGTGCAGGTCTGCTGATCCTGTGCCTTTGTCATCTGAAGAATCCCGAAAGTCTCCTTTTCTTCGCGGAGTTCCCTTTCAAGCCGGTCTATCTTGGTTTCACAAGAGATAAGAGAAGAATCGAGCTCGGCAAGTGAAGATAATCTGGTAGCAAGGCCGGTCTCAACTCGAGCTACTCGATCTCGCTGCATCTGAATCTCAAACTCAGCAAGAATCTGAGTCTCGCGCAGTGACTGTAAACGGGTCTCCAGCTCAGCAGCAACAAATGAAGAGGCACCGGTATCTCGAAGCTCACAAAATATCTGAAGCTCCTGCTCTAGGCAGTCGAGATCATTAACTATAGCCTTCGCCAAATCTGGATATCCTGCTTCCCTTATCAAATTAACTCTGGAATTAAGGAGAGGTTTAAACTGGTGAAGTGAAAGTCCGCCGTGGAAGAGCTTGCCAATCATAGCATTCACAAAGGAGAAGAAGGAGCGAACTTCTATGCAGATGACAACCTTGTCGGGATCGTCGTCAGATAACAACCCCTTCACTAGGACATGAAGACGAGAAGAACACCCTACACAAAAAAGGGAGAAGTCCGTTAAAAGTCTTGATGAGAAAAAAAGAACAGCGCTCCTCAATGAGTTGACTTATACCTTCTTCCTCTTGAGACGCTAGGGGTGGTGAAGGTGTAACGGCTGCAGGTGCATCAACTGGTGTAGTTGGTCTCACAGCCGGCTCAACAGGGTCCTTCTCAGTAAAAGCTCCTGTCAAATTCAAAACAGAATTCTAGAGGCATTACATTATAGCTGTACTAGTCAAGATTGACTAGTCCTATAATCAACTCAGAAGGAGGCACATACCTTCAAAGGAACCATCCTCAGGATTGTTAGCGAAGGTGGACTCGGAAAACATATCCCCAGGTAACTGATCATCGATCTGAGGAGACCTATATATGTAGTACATCATAGGAGTGTCCGCAAATAGGCTTCCCTCGTCAAAATCATCGATGGAGAAATCTGACATGAAAGAATATAAGTGTCAAAAAAGAATGAAGAGACTACAACCAATGGAGATGAGTTACCTTTCATGGGTACATTAGCCTCTTCATTTCCAGGATTCGCCTCCTGTAGGTTATCTGAAGGAGCAAGAAGTAGAGAACAGTTAGAGGATACACAAATTCCTTTGTGTATTATCTAAAGAAATACATTGTCAGTGTTAGATGTACCTTGATTCATGGAATTGGGTCCTACATTGATCTCCTCTCTAAGGTCAGTAACTCCTGTAGGCCCCTCTACATGAGGTGGTGGGTCAGACTCATCGGGAGATACGGGAATGGGATCAGGACTCTCCCCACGCACTCCTATATAAAGATGGAAAAGCATGAGTCAATGTTCTGAATAACCAAGAGAATGGTTCACAGGATAGACGTTACCTCCGTCACTAGCAGGATCGTCACCAGCCAGGTCCATATCAGATGCTCGAGAAGCTGCACGCGGCTTACGGGCCAATCTCTTCCGCCTAGCAATGGGGATCGAAGGTCTCGCCTGGGGAGGAGGACGGAACTCTTCATCCTGATCAACTATGGTCCCTGAAACATCAAACCATAATCAGTTTCAATATTCCTGGAAGATAGAAGGAGAAGATGAATCGCAAACCGCGCTCGGAAGAGTCTTCATAATTTTCAGGGTCTCCGCCTGAAACCTCGTCTGCAGAATGAAAGGTCTTCTGTCCCTCTTCATTAAGCCGACGAGTCTTGTTTCGCGTCCTCTGTGCCCGAGCGTTCTCCCGAATCCTAAGGGAATCAATCTGAGAAGCCTCCTCAGCCTCTATCTCTGCAATCGGCTTCACGGGGACAGTCTTGTTCACTGCTAGCAACCATTTGCAGCTTAAGAAGGTAAGGTTCAACTGCCGATCAATACTCGGGAGACTGAATTTGGCACCAGTGCAGCCAGTCACGGTCCACAACCATGCACGGAGACCGTCTACCAAACCACTATGGGTCCAAAACTGCTGACGAGGATTCCCGATGTAGAGCTGATCATGGCCAAACTAGCGAGCGAATCGGCAGGGTAGATACGGCGCTATGAAGCACTGATCCCTCACCCGGAAAGTCAGATAGCCGGGCCTAATGTTCACCAGCCAGTTGAAGCAGCCGATGTCTAAGTGGGTCCGATACTCTCTCGGCCTCTACTCATCTATCAAACACTCGCCGTATCGACCAGAGAACTGCGGAAAACAAGTGGAAAATGCCCAACACTTGTGGACCTACAGCTGCTGTCTGACATCGGAAAATCCACGTCCCTCCCACCTGCCATTCTCTAGCAACTGTAACAGGGGAACAGAGTGGTCTGTGACGTTCGGTACTGACATCATATCCGAGCGGTGAAGGACGAACCACGCCATCAGATAGGCGTACGGAAGCTCCACCTTAAGAGTGGGAATCTGACCTGGCAAATCAGTCCCCTTTCGTGTGAAGGTACTGGAAAGCTGTCGAAGTCCTCGATGAATGTTAGCCACCATCACCGGAAGGAGTGAGAGTTCCTTCTTATAAGCAAGCTGAACGGCTGGGTCAAGTACCTCCAAAGGCAAGGCATCGCCAGACTGATATGGAACCACGCACTTTTTCAACCAGATAGCAAGAAAGCCGGCCCTAGAAGAGAGGAAAAGAAAAGAAAAAGAAAATGAAAAGGGACCCTTTTTATAGTGTGGACCAAGTTGAACCGGACCGGACCAAGTTGAACCGAATCGGACCAGTCCAAATCGGTCCAAATGGGGTTGAATCGAGCATCGAAACGACTCCAAATCAACTGAGGGTCTCATCCTTGGTTTATTCCTGTCTCTCCCACATTTGGAAGGAGCGGAAGAATTTTTTTGAGCCAAATTACTACCTTTTTTGGCTCATTTTCAAGCCGGTTCAGCTCATTTTGGGCACGGATATACTCCAATAAGGATAACTCAATAACACGACGCCGGACAACGCGTCGCAAATAAAAAGACTCAACGCCGACAATCGAGGGTCAGTTATACGTTGAACCAACCAGCAAGAGCTAAAGATGGGAAAATCAGGAATTGACATCAAGTTCAAATTCCGACAACGGTCAGACAATAAATGCAGCACCGGAATCCTTACAGACATTCGACAAAGCACCGAATAGCCTGAAGGAGTGAAGGAACACAGAACGAAAGTTATTCCAGGTCCCGTTATACCGACAAAGGGTAGGGGCAATCATATCCAAAGCATTCCAGACTCTTCTATAAAAGAGTGAGGCTGAAACGCTTTGGAGGGGGTATCTGTAGGCGTATAAAATTGCCTATAGGTCCCTTAGCATAGCTCGGCACGATGATTCGACAAATCAACGGACGTTCGAGGCGACGAGGCACGCAAGCAACGGAATACGTTCGCACAAGGAACCAATCCAACGGTTCGGAAAGTCAACGAGTCGTCCAACAACAAAATGGATTTGTACTCAAACACCGAGGCGGGAATACTACCAAATAAAAACCCGGGCTATCAAATCAAAGTCCGGAGAAATCAAACGAAGAACCGAAAGACGGAAAACAACCGAACAACGGGAAACAACACACCCGGGGGGACTCGGCCGAAACCGAGCCACCCCAGGGTGGCTCGGCATGAGCCGAGCCACCCCAAGGTGGCCGGTCTCCCCCCCTCTCTCTTGTGCACAAATGCACAGTTCAGAGAGCCCTATAAATAGAGGGGGTGGTTGTTCATTTGAGAGGACTTTTTTGAACTTCTGAAGAGCCGAAACTCTGCCGGATTGTCATCTCAACTCGGAATTGTGAAGGCTTGAAGACTTGGACACTCGGATTCGATTCTTGGCGAGCACCCGCACTAAACAAGGTAGGAGTTCGAAGGGATCTAATCCTCAGATCTACGTAGTTCTACTCCGGATCTAAGCTTGGTTCTTAGATCCTGAGATTCGAGCGGTCGTTTCCTTGGTGAAACGATCCCTCCCGGCTATTATCTCCTTGGTGGGATAATACCCGTTATACCACGTAGATCTGTTCAGATCGAGATTGCACGGTGGTCCACGGCAAACAACCTTGGCACAGGCAAACAACCCACAAAGCGAGTGACCGTATAACAGGAGCTGGCGATCTGTTCGTTAAATAAGGAAAGTTGTAATTTTTCTTTGTTTTCTTTGATTTTCATTGTAACCGGCTCTTATAAAAAGACCGGATCTTTGTAAACGCAAAAAGTTATTAACTAAGATAGCAATGACATCGTCAATGAAGAAGAGTTTGATTTTTCCCGCGAACAATAGACAAACAACGTGTTGGAGGATGGATGGAATGGAGCTTTAATGATCATATCCAAAGGAGGTTGGCGGAATGTCGGTGAAGCCTTGCAATTCAAAGTTAAAGATCAAGTTCAAGCTTCATCCGTGAGATTACCAAGAAGAGCTTATTGAAGATCAAGATCTAGCTTGGGTAACTTAGTTTAGGTTTTATATTATGTGTGTTAGTACTTTAAGCTCAATCATATACACACATACACGTTTTGGTTTTGTATATATATATATAGTTATATATATACATATATGTTTTGGTTTGATAGTTTTTAAGTTTTACTATGAAACAATTGAATATAATTAGAAAACATATTTTTGTTTCATCCTTATATGCATATATATGATTTCATTAATATCAATTTTAGTTAGTTCAATGAAATCATGTTTTAGTGCATTATATGTGTATTTTGATAAAATACTAAATTCTTTGTTTATAGACTTCATAACAATAGTTTACATCTTTCTTCAAGTCTACAAAATCATTGTGCAAAGTTTCAAAACATGGTTTAGCCTATATGTCAAAATTCATATGTTTACATTTTCGTGTTTTGGACTATTTTGCAAAATGATGATATTTTTCATTTGGGAAGTCCTTTTTCGAAACCAGTTATTGTAGCATGTTTATTATCATGTCTACAATCATTTCCCAAAGTTTTACATTTTTTAGAATTTATTTGATATTTTTAAACAGGGTTTTAAAATCAGAAAAACAGTATCTAGAACCAGTTTTTTGTAATATCAGTTTTCGGTCGACCGCACCGGTCGACCGCTCATTTGTTCATTTATTTCTGGGCAGCAGAGAGTTTGTCGGTCGACCGCACCGGTCGACCGAAAGCTCGAATTTTCCATCGGTCGACCGACGAAGTTCCTGCTTGTTTTCCCAGTCTACGATCTGCATCGCGGTCGACCGCAAATTTCTTCGGTCGACCGCTGCTCAGTCTGACTCTTTCCAATGGCTATTTTTGTTACCGTTGGCTGGGGTTTTTTGTCATTTGGTTTGGGGTTTTTGGCTGAGGTGTTGGAGGCTATAAATACCCTCTTAGATCTCAGTTCTCTAGCAACCCAAGAGAATGTTTTAAAGAGTTTTAAAAAGAGTTTAAGCTTGTTTTAAGCTTGTTTAAGGGTTTGGTTTAAAGCTGTTTTTGGTTTTCACAAGTGGAGGAGATCATCATCTTGTTTGGGCTTCAATCTCCATCTCTCCATCTTGTTATCAATTGAGAAGTTTTCTAAACTCAAACTCTAGCTTTATATTTACATACTTGTTTGATTATCATTGCTCTTAAGCTAGATTTTATATTTGAGTTTAGTTGATTTGATTTTATCTTATTGTTACACACACCTACTTGAGCTTATTGTATTTGCATACATAGTATATTAGGGTTGTGAGAGATTATAACATTGAGTTGTGCTTTCATTGAGTTCTCATCTATTATAGAGAACAAATTTATATTTGTTACATTGTGAGTATTGTAAGGTTTTCGGTGAGCTAGAAAACCGAGTGTGTTGTGAAGTTTTCGGTGAACTAGAAAACCGAGTGTGAGGAGTGAACGTTGTTCGGTGAGCGTTGAAAACCGACACTGTGAGGTGTAAACGTTGTTCGGGTGAGCGTAGAAAACCCGGTTGTGATAGTGGATTTCTCCCCGGGAGTGTGGAGCGGAGACGTAGGACGGAAGGTCCGAACTCCGTGATCATATCTTGTGTTTGAGTGTGCTTTAGCGTTCATTCATATTTATGTTCATATCTTATATCGCCATTGTGCATTGCTCATTTCTATATCATCCACTATCTTGTTTAGATTGTTTACTCTTGTGTTGTTCATATATCCTTGCACATATATTGCTTATATCTCATTGCTAGGATATTTCTTGTTGTTCATATTGCTTATCTTAGCTCATATATCTTGTTGTATTTCATACTTACTAGGATAGCTTGTTAATTAATTTTAATTGGCATATAATCGGATTAGATTAGCATAAGACCCTAATCACCCCCCCTCTAGGGTCTAACAATCAGACCCTCTTGTAGTCCATAAGTGGAAGGAGGATGTGAGTAACACCCTCGACATACTTAATGTGGATTTGGTTCAGAAGCTGAGATTAGCATCCTACAGTCTGAAGGGAGATGTCGGGAGATGGTATCGACTCCATTTCACTCCAGAGCATCGAATGACCCTCACATAGGAGGACTTCGTCTACTTCTTTGATGGGTTGTATATTTCTTTTGCAGCACGGACTGGGAAGGAGCTTGAGTTATCCTGGTTGACTCAGGGGGACATGTCAGTGGCAGACTTTGAGAGCAGATTTATGGAGTTGCTGCACTTCACAAGTATGTGGCAGACAGGAGAGCGATAGGCTCAGATGTTCCTAGCAGGACTCCGCCCTAATCTTCGTCGATACCTCGTCTCGAAGAAGTTCTATTCAGTTCGAGAAGTAGCAGAGGCCGCCACCTCACAGGAGATTGAGACTGCCATGTTCCATAAAGATAAGGAAGGGAAGACTAAGGCAGGACAGAACAGGGATAAGGGTAAGAACAAGAGACTTTTTTTTGGATCCCAACAACAGCAAAGTCCTCATAAGAAGGGACCCCAGCATGATCAGAGAGCGCCTCAGCAACGCAAGATTTAGGGAGTTTGCTATAACTGTCGTAAGGTCGGACATAAGGCATCAGAGTGCTGTAGCGCACCAGCAGGAGCTCAGCAGGGTAAGGGCCCGAATCAGTAGCAGCAACGACTTCAGGATAGAGGTCAGGGCAAACAGATAAGGCTTGAGGCATCGCCAGTAGCCTAGAAGACTGAGGGATAGATTCGTGCAGTTCAGGAGGTTCCTCAGGGGTAGATAGTTCCGTATTCTCCAGCACTAATAGCAGAGCAGACTTCAGCCACAGGTAGAGTATATGCGGTAGTACCACGTGATCATGGAGCTAGCGGAGCAGTAGTGGAGGGTATGTATCTTGTGAATTCTTTTCCTTCCCATATTCTCTTCGATTCGGGAGCTACGTATTCCCTCATTTCGTATGATTTTATGTCTAGACTCCAGCTCGTAGCTCAGCCATTAGACACCCATTTATCAGTTTCCACCCCTTTGTTGGCCTTCTTGTTTTGATGATGTTTAACAAACAATTTACCACTAATGTTGTTTGTCTAGTATTTATGTTTTTGTATTTATTGTAGACAAACAACGTGTTGGAGGTTGGATGGATTGCGCTTCAACGATCATATCAATATGGAGGTTGGCGGAATGTCGGTGAAGCTTATGCATTCAAGTTAAAGATCCAAGATCCCGCTTCATCCGCAAGTGTACCAAGATAGAGCTTCGTTGAAGATCATCAAGCTTGGGTAATTTAGTTTAAGTTTTATATTATGTGTGTTAGTACTTTAAGCTCAATTATATACACACATACACGTTTTGGTTTTTGTATATATATAGTTATATATATACATATATGTTTTGGTTTAGCTATATAGATATGAAATAATATATATCTTCATATATACTTTTATATGTTTCATATTCTATTGTATTTTGAAAAATATTGTGTTTTTGGTTTATATGGCTTATAGACTTAACAACTATAGTTTATACTTTTTATCATGTCTATAAAATTATTTTACAAAGTTTCAAAACATGGTTTATGTCAAATGTCAAAAACATGTTTGTTTTGTTTTCGTATTTTGAACCATTTTGCAAAATGATGATTTTTCATAAATGGGAAATACAATTTAGAAAATTCTTTTTGTAACATGTTCGTTTTCATGTTTATATACATTTCCCAAAGTTTCATTATTTTTGGACTTTATTTGTTATTTTTAACACATCTTCAAAAGTCTTAAAAATAACTTTAAAAAACTGTTTTAAGTGTATCAGAGTTCGGTCGACCGCACCGGTCGACCGATCCTGAATTCATGTGTTCACTGGGCGACAGAGAGTCTGTCGGTCGACCGGTACGGTCGACCGAGAGCTCCCATCGGTCGACCGAAAATTCCGTTGGTCGACCGAAGAAGTTCCAGCTTGTTTTTCTCATTTTCGACCTGGATAGCGGTCGACCGATATAATTTCCGGTCGACCGACTATGTGACCGTTGCTTTCTAACGGCTCTTTTCTGAGCCGATTTTCTCTGGGTCTTTTTGTCTTTCTCTTGGGTGTTTTTGGCTGAGATCTCTAGTGGGTATATATACCCTATTGCTGCTCTCTTTCACTTTTCAACTAGAGAAAAGTTTTTAAGAGGTTTACAAGTTTTTGTTTAAGGGTTTAGTGTTTGTTTTAAAAAGCTTTTAAGCATTTACAAGAGTTTTGGTTTGTGAAGCAAATTTCACAAGAGCAAGTGGAGACCATCCTTGGTGTTTGAGCATTCACTCTTCTCCCACTCTCTTGTCATCTTTAGAGAAGTGTTTCTAAACTCATCCAGCAATTTATTATTTTGATTATAATTTCCATAAGCTAGATTTATATTGAGTTTAGTTTAATCGTTTTATTGATACTCTTTGTTCACACACAACCTATTGAGCTTATTGTATTTACATTCATAGTATAATTTAGGGTTGTTGGTTTGTGACATTGAGAGTGAGCTTAATTGAGTTCTCATCTTGTTTAGAGAACAATCAATTGATTTATATTGTGCCTAATTGTGATGATTCACTTGTAATACACTTGTACACCGAGAGAAGTGTGTGGTGAGAGACGGGGTCGAATCCAAGAGGAGTGGCGTCGGTTGACGTGCCTAGGGAGAGGTTGTAACCGAGCACTTGAGGAGGAGGACACGTGCTAGGACCAACACTTAGTGTGTGAGGTGTGATTGCATTGTGATTGTATTGTGAGGTGTAAACATTGTTCGGGTGAACGTAGAAAACCCGGTTGTGATAGTGGATTTCTCCCCGGACGTGGGGAGCGGAGACGTAGGACGGAAGGTCCGAACTCCGTGATCATATTGCTTGTTTGAGTGTGCTTTGGCGTTCTTTCATATTTATGTTCATATCTTATATCGCCATTGTGCATTACTCATCTCTATATCATCCACTATCTTGTTTAGATTGTTTACCCTTGTGTTGTTTATATATCCTTGCATATATTTCTATCATATAGGATATATCTCATTGTTCATATTGCTTATCCTAGCTCATATACATTGTTGCATTTCATACTTGCTAGGATAACTTGTTAATTAGTTTTAATTGGCATTTTAATCGGATTAGATTAGCATAAGATCCTAATCACCCCCCTCTAGGGTCTAACACCCTTTAGGTGAGATATCACTTCTGGAGAGCGTTTGTAGGAGGTGTACTATCAGTTTGGATGAGTCAGAGTTCGTTGTCAATTTGATAGTGTTGCATATGTCCGAGTTCGATGTTATCCTTGGTATGGATTGGTTATCTTCCTACCACGTTAGTATTGACTGCTTTGCAAAGACAGTCAATTTGCGGGCGTCCGATGGGTCCGAGATGATTGTGACAGCCTCTTAGGGCAACCGTTTTGGGGAGTCATTTCTAGCGAACATCGAGGAGGTGATGCGATGGTATAAGGGTGTTGATTTATTAGAGACTAGAGTTGTATCAGAGTATCAGGATGTCTTTCAGGACATACCTGGACTACCTCTTGTGAGAGAGATTGAGTTCTGTATTGAGTTGCAGCCAGGCACAGCCCCGATATCCCACACACCCTATCACATGGAACCAGCTGAGATGAGGGAGCTTCAGACCTAGTTGGATGAGTTGTTAGCTCAGGGTTTTATTCGTCGGAGTCATTCTCCGTGGGGAGCATCAGTTCTCTTCGTGAAGAAGGACGGTAGTATGCGTTTATGCATTGATTATAGAGAGTTAAACAAGGTCACTATCTGGAATAAGTACTTATTACCTAGGATTGGTGACTTGTTCGACCAATTGCAAAGAGCGTAGTATTTCTCGAAGATTGATCTTCGTTTTAATTATCATCAGTTGCAGGTCTGGAAGATGGATATTCCTAAGATCGCTTTTCTTACTCGATATGGATCATTTGAGTTCATGGTCATGCCATTTGGGTTGACCAATGCACCCACTGTATTCATGGATTTGATGAATCGGGTTTTTCGTCCCTTATTGGATCAGTCGTGATTATTTTATCAACGACATCCTCATTTATTCGAGATCGAAGGTAGAACACGAGCAGCACCTACGGTTAGTTTTAAGGACTCTGCAGGAGCATCAATTATATGCCAAGTTTAGCAAGTGTGAATTTTGGCTTTCAAAAGTCAGATTTCTTGGCCACGTCATTAGTAGAGAGGGCATAGCAGTGGATCCGGCTTAGATCACAGCAGTTCTTGATTGGGAATCGCTGAGGATAGTGACAGAGATTCGTAGCTTTTTGGGCTTAGCTAGCTATTACAGGAAGTTCATCTAGGGCTTCTCGAAGATTTTGACGCCACTTACACGCCTTACTAAGAAGGGTGTATAGTTCATTTAGAGTGTGAAGTGCTAGAAGGCCTTTGATATCTTGAAGACTAAGTTGACTTTAGCGCCAGTTTTGACTATTCCGAGTAGCGACAGGATATTTGTGGTCTACACAGATGCATCATTGGCAGGTTTAGGAGGCATCTTGTTGCAGACTCAAAGGATAGTAGCATATATCTCACGGCAGTTGAGGGTACATGAGCAGAACTCTTCCACTCATGATTTGGAGTTAGCAGCAGTAGTATTTGCACTGAAGTCTTGGAGATACTACTTATATGGAGTGCAGTTTGAGCTGTTCATAGACCACCAGAGTTTGATGTATCTTTTCTCTCAGAAGGAACTCAACCAGAGACAGAGGAGGCGGATTGAGTTTATCAAGGATTACGAGTTCGTGATCCAGTATCATCTGGGAAAGGCGAACGTCGTAGTAGATGCTTTAAGCAGGAAGCGTCGACATCAGGTTTCAGCTTTGAGGTGTTCATTGTATAGAGATCTTCTCACTCTTAGCTAGTTTGATTTCAGACACGAGATTGGTAGAACCAGTGCATTTTTGGGAGCTGTGTCAGTGTAGCCATCTTGGAGTATCAGAGTTGTCAAAGCTCAGTTGGAAGACTCTTGGATTCAAATCCGAAAGGATGAGATTTCCAAAGAGCCTAAATATGATTGGACCATTGGAGCAGATGGAGGTCTACGGATGAAGGGTAGATTAGTTATGTCATCCAGTGTCGAGCTAAAGAGGGAGTTATTTGATGAAGCTCATCGTACTCAGTATACAGTGCATCCAGGAACCACCAAGATGTACAAGGACTTGAAGATACACTTCTGGTAGAGTGGTATGCGTAGAGAGATTGCAGAGTATGTGGCTAAGTGTTTTATCTGTCAGCAGGTGAAGGCAGAGCATCCGAGACCAGCAGGAGCACTTCAGCCTTTACCCATC
This sequence comes from Asparagus kiusianus, assembly GCA_022839385.1. Taxonomy (NCBI): domain Eukaryota; kingdom Viridiplantae; phylum Streptophyta; class Magnoliopsida; order Asparagales; family Asparagaceae; genus Asparagus; species Asparagus kiusianus. The sequence goes on along the minus strand of BQKN01051904.1, from coordinate 5,070 downwards.
CCAGAGTGGAAATGGGCGGATATTTCTATAGACTTCATTATAAGGTTACCGAAGTTGAAGAAGGGGAATGATTCAGTTTGGGTGATTGTGGATCAGTTGACGAAGTCAGCGCATTTTATTCCACTGAAGACTACATATACTGCTGAGGCGTATGCGAGGATATTTATTCGGGAGATAGTCCGACTTTATGGAGTTCCTGATACGATTGTGTCGGATCAAGGTTCAGTGTTCACTTCGTATTTTTAGAGTTTCCAAGATTCGTTCGGCAGCAGATTATCTTACAGCAGTGTATTCCACCCACAAACAGATGGTCAGACAGAGAGGGTGAATCAGGTGTTGGAAGACATGTTGCGTGCTTGTGTCATAGACTTTCAAGGTAGCTGGGAGGATCATATTCTACTGATAGAGTTTGCTTATAACAATAGTTATCAAGCGACGATCGGTATAGCCCCATATGAGGCATTGTACGAGAGACCTTGTAGATCACTGATATGCTGGGCAGAGCCGGAGGATAGCTTAATGCTTGGGCCAGAGCTTGTGAGGCAGGCTACTGAGAAGGTAGTATTGATTAGAGAGAGGATTTTGGCCGCTCAGAGTCGGCAAAAGAGCTATGCAGATAAGAGACGAAGACCCTTGGAGTTTCAGGTTGGAGATTCGGTTATACTGAAGGTATCGCCTACGAAAGGTGTTCAGCGATTCAGGAGATGGGGAAAGCTTGCACTGAGGTATATTGGACCATTCCGGATTTTGGAGCGCATTGGAGCTGTGTCATATAGACTAGATCTTCCAGTATCGATGTCTAGTATACACAATGTATTTCATGTTTCTATGCTCAAGAAGCACTTGCATGATGAGGAGCAACAGAGAGTGTTGGATGTACCAGAGAGGACAAGAGACTTAGAAACAAGGTAATTCATTTGGTGAAAGTTCAGTGGAACCGAAGAGGCGTTGAGGAGATTTCTTGGGAGCGAGAAGAGGACATGCGTCGCGACTATCCACACATGTTTGAGCAGGTAAATTAAATCTTTTTGTATGACTTATATATTACTTATGGATTCAATTATGGCGATGTTTATACTTAACACTAAAATGAGGGTATCACCACTTATCTCCTTAGTACTCAGAACATATGGTATACGTATGAAGGGTTCCTTGTTTGGATTTTTCGTTCGATGTACTTGTTCCATTTAGTTAGGGGTTAAGTGGTGGTATTTATATTTTAGATGGTTAATTGTGAACATCGAAGATGATTTTCGAGAGCGCGAAGATGCTATGTGGTGCTACTTCCTGTATTTATTGAGGAAGTGGATTGATTTATGTGTATGATTATTTGTGTGATTATATTTAGATTTAACTCTAGAATGAGGATATTTCCACTCAATTCTTAATCTTTTGGAACACATGGTATATATATGGGGGGGTTCCTTGTTTGGATTTTTTGCCCGATGTACTAGTTCCATTTGATTAAAGGTTGAGTGGGAATATAGTCATCCTGGATTGTTAAATATAAATATCGCTATATGCTTGTCTAGTGTAATAATATTTGTTTGAGTAAGATTTCTGAATTTCGAGAACAAAATTCTTTTAGGGGGAGAAGAATGTAAAACTCCGTTTTTTTGTTATATATATAAATTATTGGGGACAAATAATTCTACTATGGTTAATGACTTGAGTTCATAGATATACTTGATAACAAGTTATTAGATATGTTTGAGGGTATTCTTATAGAGTTTCAAGCATTGGTTTTGGCAGATTAACAAAACATGCACGAATCTGGAAAATGTCGGCTTAATCGACTCATGAGTCGACTTATGAGTCGACCAATGAGTCGACTTACCGGCAGAGTTCCAGATTTCTTTTATTTGTGGGTTTGGTTTGGTTTTGTTTCAGGTTTGACCATTTGTATATAACCTCTCCTACCCGAAACAAACCCCAAACCCATTAGATATCAGAGAAAACCCTAGCCTCTCTCTCCCCTAAAACCCTAATTTGTTTTTGGTGTGTTTTGGGGGATTTTCGGAGAATTTCAGCAAGTTTCAACGAAGTGCAACGAAGGGGATCATCCTCTCTCAGATTCAGGAGTTGTTCTAGCATACCAGAGGCGAGTAACATCTCGCCCAGCTCTCACCCACTATTTGTATAGTTTTCTTCGAGTTTTATTTCGTTTTCATGAGCCTAAAAGTATTTTGTGCATAAAGATAGATAGTTTATATTATGAGCAGCAAGATCTATATTTTCAGTTTAATAAAAACTCACCAACGATTTTGTAAATATAGATCCAGATCTAGAATTTGTTTAAACTTGGGTTTCATGTGATTTATTAATTTCAATGCGTTTTAAATATGGAAAAATATATTTAGGGTTTTATGTAAGTAATCACATGCAAATTTTCGTTTCAGTTTGGTACATATATATGTAGGAATCATGTTTACAATTGCTAAAAATAATGAAGAGAAACTTTAGATTTAAAATTTTTGCAAAAAATCAATGGAAACAGAAAAAACTAGGAGATTTCTGCTTAGTCGACCAATGAGTCGGCTTATCAGTCGACTTATGAGTCGACTGATGAGTCGTCCAATGAGTCGACTGACGGGAAATTTCTAGCCTTCTTTCTTTTCTTCTGTTCTGTCTGGTCGACCAAAGAGTCGACCAATCCCTGTCGACTCATGAGTCGACTGACGAGGAATTTTTCATATTTTTCCTCGGGTTGGATCTGATTGGGTTGTTTCAGTTTAACTGAGACTGTTTATGCATGTTTATTGTAGTTGCGTACTTTAATATGAACGAGGAGTCACCTCGAATACCTGATATTCAATATTTAGGTTTATTTTTTATCGCTACACGTGAGATGATTTACAAAAACGAGTTTAGGGTTGCATACTAAGACACGTGAGGCATTAGGGTATATGCATCTATCATATATTTCATCTAGTCCATGTGTTGGGCTATTATGATGTGCAGTCCATGTGTTGGACATTTGTCATATTCAGTCCATGTGTTGGACAACTTTCATATGCAGTCCATGTGTTGGGCATTCATTACATCTAGTTTTATTCCATGTGTTGGACATTAGCTTAGACCTTGAAATTGACACATATACTTGTATAGGCTGGACATGACACTTATATGGGGTGTGACATGACCTTGTATTTAAGTTCTGAGATGAGTTTGTCTTATTTTATTACTATTCATGTATTAGATTTTGGGTTTGGTATTTAAGGATTTACAATTTGAGATACAATGTATATACATGAGGGTTTCTTGTTTGGATTATTTCGCTCGACATACCTATGCTCGTGTTGTAATTTCCTAAATACTAAAATCCTCGTATACATAGGTATTTATAATTTGAGCTACATGGTATATACATGAGGGTTTCCTTGTTTGGATTATTTCGCTCGACATACTTATGTTCATGTTGTAATTACCTAAATAGGATCAGTGATTTTATATATATATTATACCTGTATTTGCTGTATACAATGAGCCCTTTCCCTTAGGGTTGGTTGTGATGTTGTTCGCTAGTGCTTTGACGCTCATTGTCCCGCCCTCTTTCAGGTAACGAGTCAGGAGCCCGGAAAGTCGCAGGTTGATGGCGACGCACTTTAGCTTCAGCCGTTTATTATAGTTATATTTTTCTTTTGAACTCCACTGTAGACTTTTGTTAGACATATGAGAGTTTATTCTAGAAGTTGTAAAGGCTGTGTGCCTTATTTCCTTTTATTCAGACATTTGTATTTGAGACTTGTTGAGAAGTTCTAGTTTATTAATTTCGGACATTGACTTTTACTTCAGTATGTTAGATGATGAAATATTAATTTGATCTCTATTATTTCATCAGTTGACTCTTGTATTATCTTTTACTTGCTTTTATACCTACACCTGTTTTTGACTCTACTAGAGAGATAGTAATTGTGATGGTGAAACATGTTATTGCACGGTGTCGTACATGGCAGGTTTGACATTCCTGGTTTCACCTCGGACTGCAGCCTTGTGTGAACCCAGGAGCATCACATTGTTATTCGAACTTCTAAACTACTCATAAAAATTATAAGCAGCTACATAACATCTAATATAACTATGATCAAAAAGGAAATTAAAAACCGTGATTGTTTTACACATGAAATATCGTAGTTTTCAATCGTCATGATCATAAATTTATTAATTCAAAAAAATCCTCTCAAAAATTCTTTCTCGTTATATTAATTCAAAACTAACCCTTTTTTCAAAATTAACTTCTTTTCTTATAACAATAATTTAAAAATAAATCAAAAAAATATTCCTTTTATTAAAAGCATCTCGTAATTAATATCGTTCATCAACAAACTCACACAGGTAATAACATATCACAGTATAACCCATGTAATCAATTACTAACGGATATAAATAATGGAATATCAAATCAAGGGAAGCGATATCTTGCCTGCGAGGCCATGGGACCTACGGATGAGGTGACTGTGACATTGCTAACTGTTTGTTGTTCGACGACGTGCGCAACAAACCTTCAGCTGATTTGTGGAACTGGACGATAACATCGACTACGGTGGAGCTCGTAGAAGATCTGAGAAGATGGGAAACAACGAGGATCTGACAGTGGCGAGGAGCGGTACAGGGGGAGGCGTGGGTGCGGGTCTCGTGGCTGTTGAGGCTGTCATAAGCGGGAGGGGTTGTAGGTGAACGGTGAATGAGGAGGGCTTAGATCTGGGGAGAGGTGGGGCTGGTAGGATGTGGGCTCAAGGTTTGAGGGATGGCGATGCGCTGGGGATGCGCGGTGTCGAGTGGCATGGAGGCGGGTCGTCGGCGGCTCCAGGGTGTTTCGCGTGGGCTAAGTGAGAATGGAGATGGCGAGGAGATAAAGGAGACGAGAGGGGTGCTGGCTATGAGGGAGATAGGAGGTGGAAGGTGTGGTGGTTGATGGGGGTGACTGGTGGCTAACTTGGTGGCACTGGAGGAGGCGCTGGAGGCGGAGACGAAGAGGAGAGAGAGGAGAGAGAGAGAGGGCGGGTCAGGGAGAGAGAAATAAAGTAGGTAGAGGCGGAAAAAGAACACGAGAGAGAGAGAGAGAGAGAG
>BQKN01051901.1:0-18996 GCA_022839385.1 Asparagus kiusianus | reverse complement strand
GGGTATCGGAGATGCTCTTCCTTTGCCGTAGACGACCTCCTTTCCACCCCCAATCCCTGCGGGGATGATAAGCATTGTTCCGCAAGGGTCGTGTACCTGCTTCTTCATCAAACAAAATGATTGAAGAGGCATATATAAATCAGGGTTAGCATAGAGTTCGTTGGTGATATCATCAAGACCCGTCGAGTACTCTAAATCATCGTTTATTGATAGTTCTTCGGCAAGTTGCCAATTACAACTATCTTCCGATGATTCATCATCGTCAAGATTGATTACAATGGGTACAATGTCGTTTAAAACAAAACCGCCATCGTAATCAAGCCCTGGTTCGGTATCAGCTTCATCTCCGCTGTCCGTTCCTTGGGCCGATGGTTCAGTATCGGATTCAGCGCCGTATAAAAGGGAATCGGTGAAATAATTCTCCAATCCCTTGAACGGTTGCTTATCCGCGACCACCGTCTTGACTTCATTATCTGTTCCCACGTATTTGAAGCACTGATGTAGAGTTGACGGGACTATAAGGTTACCGTGGATCCAAGGTCGACCCAACAGTAAATTATAGGATGTTTCCGCGTCAATCACATAGCATGTAACTTCTGACTTCAAATCCCCAATCTGGCATTTGATTCGGATCTTCCCCAAGGGTTTGGACCCGCTGGTGTTGAATCCGTAAATCGTCGTGCCAGTGGACGCTAATTTGCTAGTCGGGATTCCGAGATGATGCATCAATCGGAATGGCATGATGCTAACAGCGGAACCCGGATCGATTTGGATCCGGTTGACAACGCTGGAGCCAATATGCCCGGTGAAGTACAACGGCCTGTCATGATTTGAGTTCTTTGTCTGCATATCTTCTTTGGTGAAAGAGATGCAGGGGAAGTGATGCGCCGCCAGATTGCATTGTTGAGCTGACGACTCCGGTTCTTCGGAAGATGGTTTGATCCGAGTCAAGAAGGCTTCGGAATCACTCAAGGCTTCTTGTAGTGTTTTCCGTGTATCCTTCGACAATCGCAGCAACTCGTACAGGGTTATGCGAGCCGGGATGTTGGCCAATTGTGCCATAATGTCGAAATGGGGCTGAGAGCTTGTATTCCCTGGTTTGTCTCGCCCAATCGGGTGATTGAATCGAGATTGCCTCGGGTTCTGAGCTTCTTGACGTAGAGGCTCTTTTCCTTTATCCTTCTGTGGGATCTTCTCCGTCGCCACTGCAGGTGTTGGGGGAATTGCTGAAATTTCCAACTCTGTCAACGTCTTGGAAGGTGGGGTTCTGGTACCCAATTGCTCGGAAGCATCCGGATACTTGAAGTGATATTCGTTCCCGCTTCGAGTTGCAAAGGCTTCCTGCTCGTCCTCAGAAAGTGGGAAGGTTGGAATTTTGTCATCATCCACCCCCGGTATAGCAGAGGCCCCATAACAGGATTTGCCCTTCCTCTTCGATTTCTTCTTGTTCTTTGTGGAAGAGGTCGTGGCCCACTGTTCATCTGCGATCAAGTCCGGATGAACCCACAAGATTTCGCCATTTGGGGCTGTGTGTGGCACAAGCCCTTTCTGACGCTGTTGGTGCGGATCATCATTCACCGTCTTCACCGCTGCTTTGATCACCGACTCGTGTTGGAACCAACTCGAGGGAACAGATCCAAAGCTAATGGATACAGTGTTTGCGCCCACCTTCTTTTCCTTGGGCTGCTTCATAGTAATAACCCCAACATCGATTAGGGCCTGAATTTTATCCTTGAGAGCGTAGCATACCTTGGTAGGATGGTGCACCGCTCGGTGGAATGCGCAGTATTTCGGATCATTGACCCTCTTGGCATCTTCTTGATCCTGAATCGGCGGCAACTTGATCTTGTTGTTCTCGACCAAGTACTTGAAGATACTGGGGATTTCATCCTCCTTGAACGAGTAGACCTTTGGGAACCTCGGCTCCCCAACCTTTTGCTTCTGGGGCTGTTGTTGCCACCTGGGTTGTTGAGGCGCCCTCTGCTGCTGCTGTTGCGGCTGCTGCGGCTGTTGCGGCTGTTGCGGCTGTGCTTGCACCTCAAAGACTTGATTTGCGACCACCGCATTCGCATGCGCCTTCCCTTTACCCTTGGGGGTAAAATTTGGTTGCGGGGCATTGTTGGGTATTTGTCCCCTCTCTGCCTTTTTCCTCTTGAGGAATCGTTCAGCTCGCTCTCCACGCATCTTCAAATCCTTCCAGGTTTTAGATGGCGCCATTCCCATGGCTTCAAGGATGTCGAGCGTCAAATTGTTGTGGCAAGTCTCGAGGATGAAATCCTCGCTGACCGGATCCCTGCAATTCATAGCTTTGTTCCGGAATCTTTTCACGAAGTTTTCAACCGTTTCGCCGTTCTTTTGTTTTTCATCGAACAGCGTGCCGATTGAGACCTCGGTGTCATCATCAAAGAAATTCGTTAGAAACATGTCCTCCATGTCATCCCAGCCGTTGATGCTTCCGGGCTTGAGACGGCGATACCAATCGAAGGCAGCTCCGTGAAGAGTGCCGACGAATGACCGCACCATGAGGGGCTCATTTCCGGAAATAATTCCTAAATGAGACTTGAAATAGATTAAGTGTTGGGTAGGGGAACCCTTCCCATCAAACGGCGTAAAGTTAATTAGATTAAACTTTGCCGGATATGGGATCGATTCCCACTCCCTTGGGTATGGGCAGGGTATACCGGATCTTTTTACCTCCTGAGCATTCATCAATGCATTGATCTTGCTCTCCAGGTCCTTCATCTTCTTGTCATCGCTCGTCTCGGCCTTTGAGTGGCTTCTGGGAGAGGTGACATGGTCCTCCTTTGCATTATCTTCTGCGGGATCACCCCCATTGTCAGTGTTGACAGGAGGGATGTTGAGATTATCCGCCTCCCGTTCATTCTCTTCTGGATTTGGAGTATTGCGACGACCGGGTTCTCCTTGGTGAACCGTCAACGCCGTGATTTGTTGGTCGTGCATCTCCCTCATCCGCTGCAGGGTCATTTCCATTTCGAATTTGAAGCTCTCCTTCTGTTTGGCGAGGGCTTCTTCCAGTATTTTGGATACCTGTTCAGCGCTGATCATGAGTGATTCGTATGGTTGGCCTGCACTCGAAGCCGTGTCATCGGATGCCACCGCCGAGCAGGAGTCCGAATCAGCCTCTGACTCTTCTTCTTCCAAGGAAAGCCCAATTGGCACCCTTTGGTAGTTCTTTTGGCCGCTGGTTCCGGGCCGCAACCGTGTCATACACCGGGATATCTCGGCCAGCTGTTCTATGCTGAAGGGTTGTGCTGAATTTCCCCTGCCAGTCATGTTGACCGACACTCTTGAGTATTCATTCTCTCGGCAGAGCGATTTCTTCTTGTGGAAACACTTCAGCTTGGAGAGTCTCTCGAACACCGAGATTCTTCTTGGGGGACTGTCACAACAACACTCGGACAGCACTGCCTTGATGATGTTAGCACACGGGCAGCGGGGCTCCCTATCCTGCACACATCTCTTTCGGGATTTTCCAATACCCCCAGCCCCGTAGTACAACTCATCAGCTTTGTAGCTAGAGCAACCTACAGAGTGCTGGTGGGTGTTCCCCGGCACAACACGCTCATCCTCGGATGAGTGTGCTTTCCTTTGAGGATGAGATGGTTTGTTGGATTTTTTACAAGTGGCCCGTTCAGTTTTACGCTTTTGTGAGCGTATGAACTGAACGGGCTCTTTTGTTTTGACTCGCAACTCGGTGCGGTCGGTGATAGGGGCTTTCCCTTTGTCAATATTCTTGAGGGGATTGATTCCACCCCCAGTCTGAATTTTAGTTTGGGGACCTTTCAATGGTCCCAGCCGTTCTTTGACGGGTATTCTACCTCGGTTCTCCGGTAAGGGACCGAGGCGACCTGACAAAAGAACCTGGGATCTTGAATGATCCCCTTGTTTACCTGGCTCCGTTGAGGGCGTCGGTATAGGAGGAATAGGCTTTGATTTGGCTGAACTCCGGGTGATGGCCTCACCCTTCTTGGTTTGAGATGTTGGTGTTGCTTTGGGAACCCACACCAATCTGCTTGTAGACGGCGTTTTGACCGTCGTTTCTTGCTGCATCTCCTCTGCCTTCTTTAGGAGAAGTCGGGCATGTGCAAGTAGGGCGCGGCGCTTCTTGATTCGCTCCTCGAGCGTGGAGCGGTTCCTTTTGACGCGGATCCACTCACTCGCTCCTGATTTGGAGGGGAGGTTGATTGCTTGCCGTTGCTCTTGTTGCTGCCTCGACTTCAAGTCCTCTGCATAGCGCACTCCGTCTTTTGACTCCCTGGCTTTGGCGAGTTGTTGAGCGAGGCGTTGACGACGCCTTTGGAGAGCTCTCTTTGAGGGAGTTGGAGCAGCATCACCTATCGCCTTTGAGGTTGATGGGAGAGCCGGATTTGCTGCTTTGACCACGTTGAACGGCTCGGGTTTGTTGCGTGGTACGAAGGCAGCGGCGGTAACGGGCTCTTGGGCCTTGGAGCTGGACGTCCCACGAACATTCTTGGAAGAGGATGTCTTCTTGCGCCGGTTCGGGGAGGCGGATCTAGAGGAGGAGGATGAGAGGTATTCTTCATACTTCTTCTGATCGAATTCGTATTCGATCTCTTCATTCACCCGGATCTTGAAGGCCGGTTGCATCACTCCGATCTCGGCAGCGAGGTCGGCGGCTCCCACTGTGGTCGCCAGCTTGTTTTCGTGAAAAGCTGCTGTTTTCATTGATTCGGTATCTGTTACAACTTCAGGCGTTACAACAGAGTTAAAAAAAATGAAAACAAAAGGTTACAACTCTTCTGAAAATAAACACGAGGTCCCGGTTTGGTGCGGTCTCGCTTGTGTGGGTTGTTGGCCTGTGATGGGGATGTCGATATCCGTGGACCGCCGACTCTTCAAGATCCTTTCCGGAAAATCCGGCAGAGTTTCGTCTATCCGCGTAGGATATAGAAACAGAACCTCGTCGATCCGCGCAAGATCTAGAGGTTATAAGCGTATATCTCGGCTAAAACGAGATAATAGATCTTCTTAGTGTCACCGCTAAGGAGCAACACTAAGGAAGGGGGGGTGAATGACGATGGAGACTCCTCGATCCGGCAGGGCTTCGCCGCTCTAAGCTCCGAAATTTTAGATCTCGAGGATAATCCCAAGACCAGAAATTCTTCTCCCAAAACCAAGGCTAAATCAGAGCACAATCAAGAGCCCTTGTAAATGGAGGGCTAAAGGGGCTATTTATAGCCAAATGAGAGGGCCTAGGGGCCATATGGACACCCCAAGGGGAGAGACACCCCCCTTGGGGTGTCTCGGCTGTGGCCGAGACACCCCTTGGGGGGTGTCTCGGCCATTGGCCGAGACAACCCTTTGGGGGTGTCTCGAGCCTGCCGAGACCTGCTTGGGTGTCCCCGGTTCAGCCCGGGGTCGTGCCGTTGTTCCGCCGCTGTCCCGCTGTTGACTTTTCGTCCGAACTCGGATTTGAGTGATTTTGGATGCGTTGGAATCGTGACGGCGAGCTCTGTAGGCCCTGATGGTTGGATTATCCGTGGGGTGATCGGGGCACAGCGGGCGTTGGTCCAATTGCGGTGATCGCGGGGTTTTCGGTCAACCCGTATCCTCGTGATTCTGACGTTCTGTCGGCTCACGTAATCCGTCGGTTTGCTTTAGTCGCTCACCGGTGTCATTTGAGCTCTTGTGAACTAGATAGCGATGTCCAATCGTCGATCGTTAACACCGAGCTATGAGTGGGGACCTATCGGCAATTTTCGATGCCTACATGTTGTAGTTTGAGATAATTATAATATTAAAAGAATATGAAACATATGGGACTTGTAGTCTCATGTAATTAGTGGGCATTAATCCATCCCAAACAGTGGACACGTGACTAGTAGTCTTTTGTTTTTGGGTAGAGTCTTTTCAGCTCCATAATGATTTACATTGAACTGCTAGTCTCGTGTTTTGGGGAAAATGTTTCTAGCTCAGAATGATCTACATGAGACTAGTAGTCCCATGTAATCTCTACGCCAAAAATAAAATGTATGGGACTAGTCTCGTGCATTTCCTAGGTTGCACTCCCTTGTGCATGTTTTATGTGCACTTCTTGTACAAATCCAAAAATCATCTCCAATAATTGTGTATTTCTTATACAAATCCAAAAATTATCGCACGTCGATATATATCGTAATAAAACTAACACAAACAACATTTGCATTTCCTATCAAATGACACACACCAAACACATTTCAAACTTCTACTTGATACATATCGTAATAAAACTGATAAAAAATGATACATGTACTCCACACGCAAACATCACAAACATTATATAACCCTTTGTAGGCGTATAAAACTGCTTATAGGTCCCTTAACACAGCTCAACACGGTGATTCGACAAACCAACGAACCATCGGGCGATATATCCAAAGCATGTTCCCTAGACCATAACACCGAAGCCAAGTGGGACGCGACGAAGCGGATTAACGAGGCGACGAGGTTAACGAGCCGTGCGCAAACAACGGAATACTCCCAATCGCGTGCCTAATCAAGCTAACGGGTCGATGAATCAACGAATCATCCAACCGTAGAGTCCACATCAATCAAGATCGGGAACGGACTCGAACTCGAACATCGAAACGGATTTACTACCAAATCAGGATCCGGACTGCCAAATCAGAGTTCAGATCAACAAATCAGAGTTCGGATAAACCGGAAAATGAAAAAAACCAACATTTGGAGGACTCGGCCAAAACCGAGCCACCTCTAGGTGGCTCGGTGGCCGAGCCACCAAGGTGGCCGGCCGAGCCACCTTTTGGTGGCTCGGTGCCTCGGCCACCTGGGCCAAGGCACAGCTCTGAGTGCCTATAAATAGGACTTGAGGGCTCATTTTTGAGAGGTTGGACTTTTGGGAGGAAACTCTGTCAGATTAAAGCCTCAAAACTAAAAAAAAGATTAGAGCTTTGGAGATTTGAAGACTTGGACTTTCAGATCTGATTCTTGGCGATCATCCACGCCAAATAAGGTAGGAGTTCGAGAGAATTCAGATCTGAGATCTACACGATCATCCTCCGGATCAAAGCTTGGTCCTTGATCCCGAGAAGAGCCTCGATTTCGCTTGGTTGATTTCGATTGCTTCGGGCGATTATTTCCTTAGTGAAATAATTCCCCCCGGCTGTTATTTCCTTCGTGAAATCATACCCGTTATATCATGTAGATCCGACCGGATCTAGATCACACGGTGGTCCACGGATAAACCCCGACGCAGGCAAAGAACCCACAAAAGCAAGAGACCGCAAAACAGGATCTTGTGATTCGTTCAAAAAGGAAAGTTGTAATCTTTTTTTATTTTTTCTTTGATTTCGTTGTAACCGGATCTTATAAAAAGACTGGATCTTTTGTAATCGAAAAATAGTTACTTGAGAGAACAATGAATTCAATGAAAAAAGCAATTTTTCCCACGAACAATCTGGCGACCACAGTGTGAGCCGCCGATCTCGCTGCCGAGATCGTTGCGTCGCAGCCGCGGATCTTGATCCAGGTCGAGGAGGAGGTCGAATATGAATTCGACCAACAAAAGTTCGAGGAGTATCTATCATCCTCGTCCGGATCCACCTCCTCCCACAAGTCCAAGAAGTCTCCAAAGTTCTCCTCTAAGAGAAAAGTCCGTTGGTATGAAGAAGTGGAGAATACCAACGAAGATCTTACCCCGATTGATGTCAAAGTTGCATCGGGTAAAGTTCAACCGACCTCCAACCCAGGTCAAACCTGTTCTTACCAATTTCTCCATCGCTGAAGGCGTAGTGACTCTCTCAAAGAGAGCCCGCCAGAGGCGACGTTAACGCCTAGCGCGACAATTCGCGAAGGCAATGGAATCCACGGATGGAATCCGCTACAACGCGGATCTGAAGAATAGGAGAGGCAAACAGCCTCGACAAACAATGAATGGCAGCTCCTCCAAGCCGCCAACGAATGAATGGGTACGTGTCAAACGGAATCGTTCGACACTTGAGGAGCGCATTCGCAAGCGCCGCGCACTGTCAGCGTAGGCACGGGCTCAAGTCTAAGAAGCCCGTAGAAGACTGCAGAAGGAAGTGGCAACGAAGCCACCACCAACCCGCAAAGTATGGAGGCCGAAGTCTGAAGCGGTGATTCAGGCTAAGGAACAATCATTGCAGTCTTCAACAAAAGTTCAACCTCCGGCGAACCAACCTAAATCGCTGATAATTCCCATAGCTGCTCCGGGAGATCCCGCAGGACCATCCCAAAGAAGGAGGTCAGTTTTGGGGCGCCTCGGTCCACTTCCCGAGGAGCGATGCAAAGCTCCAATTCAAGAACGTTCGGGCACGATAAAGAAGCCCCGAACGACTCAACGTGCTGGGGGTCGCCGCCACCCTCAGCATGACAAGGAGTTCATGGCAGCTGCGCGCACCAATTTGCGCATTAAAGTCCAGGAGCCCGCTGAGAACTCACGCCCACAAAGGCATGTTTCAAGGCGCGTGACTCTTGAAAGCCCAAAGAAGGGAGCTCGCCCTCAGAAGGAAACATTGTCGTCTGATGACGATAGCATTATACCTGAGAAGTCGTGCCAACACACGATAGGTTACTCCGACCTTTAAACCAACGAGTTGTACTATCGTGTTGGGGGTACGAGTAAAACCAGGAAAAGGAGTCTTTGAGAACTGACGACTCAATGCCCCTGTTCCAAGCTCATTCGGGCAGTATTGTCTGAGTGTAACTGCACCAAGACAGTCCCCGAAAGAATTTCGGTTTTCTAAAGGCTCAGTACCGAAACGCCAAAACCAAGGTCTAGGCGTTTCCGATGAAGAAGAACGGTGGTTGAAGACGGAGAATTTCCGAGGGTCACCACTAATATGACCAACAAAGGGACATCGACACAGGATAATCCCGAGTCGATTCCGGAAGCACCCCGGTGTGTAACCCGTCTGCAGTCTGGAGCCATCATACGAGGAACTTACGATAGGGTTCGGACAAGACCACCTTCAGAAGATGAAGAATCGGATGCCTGCTTTGCGGTCGCATCAGATAATACAGTGTCCAGCGAAGGACAACCCCGCGAGTCATTTATGATAAGCGCGGAACAAGTGGCCAAGATGCTCGAAGAAGCCATGGCTAAACAACAGGAGAGCTTCAGGTTCGAAATGCAGATGGCCATGCAGAATATGAGAGAAATGCATGACCAACAAATCCAAGCACTGACAAACCGGTAAGGCAAACCAAGTCGTCATAACCAGGTTAATCAGGAAGATGAGGACGCCCATGCGGATGAAGCTCACAATGCCAATAATCCTCCCATCAATGCAGGGGGTGGTAACGAGAATGCTAACGAAAATAAGGGTGAAAGTTTGAAGATTAAAAACCTCGAGAGCAAATCAACACGTTGATTTCCGCTCAAGAGATGAAGAAGATGGGCATTCCTTATCCATACCCAAGAGAGTGGGAATCAATCCTGTATCCGGCGAAGTTCAATCTAATTAACTTCACGCCGTTCGATGAGAAGGGTTCACCCACTCAGCATTTGATTTACTTCAAATCACACCTGGGGGTTATCTCTGGTAATGAGCCTCTGATGGTACGGTCCTTCGTTGGCACTCTTCGTAGAGCCGCCTTCGATTGGTATCGCCGCCTCAAGTCAGGAAGTATGAATAGCTGGGACGACATGGAGACTAAATTCCTCACCAATTTCTTCGACGACGACACCGAGATATCCATCGGGTCGTTACTTGACGAGAAACAGAAAGACGGGGAATTAGTTGATACCTTCGTCAAAAGGTTCCGGAACAAGGCGATGAACTGTCAGGACCCGGTCACTGAGAAGTTCATTCTCCAGACTTGCCACAACAACCTCGCATTGGATGTATTGGACGCAATGGGGACAACACCGTCCAACACTTGGAAAGACTTGAAGGTGCGCAGTGAACAAGCCGAACGCTTCCTCCGAAGGAAGAAGGCCGAGAGGGGCCAATCGATGGCTAATCCTCCGAACTCGAACTTCGCCTCCCGTGGTAAGGGCAAGGCACCTGCAGCTGCTGTTGGTGATAATCAAACGTCGCAACAACAACCCCGAAGGCATCAAAAGACCTCGGATCCAAAACTCCAAAAAGAGTATTCCTTCAAGGACGAAGACGTTCCAGCCATCTTCGAATCCCTCCTTGAAAACAACAAGATCAAGCTGCCACCGATCACGAATCAGGAGGAAGCTGACAATACTGCGGATCCGAAGTACTGCGCGCACCACAGGAGGATTCTTCATCCCACCAAGGCCTGCTTTACTTTAAAGAATAGCATCCAGACATTGGTTGAAGCCGGCGTCATAACGCTAGGGTAGGCCAGTTGAGAACGGCAAGACTCCGACAAGTATAAGAGTATAAACTGCTTCTCAACACTCCGAAGAGTATATGAGTATAAACTGCTTCTCAATCCTCCGACCGGTATAAGAGGTTAAACTGCTCCCTGATACTCCAATAGGTATATGAGTCTAAACTGTTTCCTACCGACGAGAAGTTCCTGGAGAATTTTATACGTAATATTCTTAAGGATAACCCGATCATACAACCAGATGCAATGATAAACCCAGTTTCGCGAAGAAACTGGGGGTGGATGATTCATGTAACGGGAAGTTCCCGAAAGGATGTTACATGTAATTTTCTTAGGGATAACCTGATCATTACAAATTAGATGATAAACACTAAACCACCACTGTGATTTATATGAGTCAACACTCCCGTTGTGATTTGTACTCTCACTCTCACTATCTACTTGGTCAAACCTTCCTACAGTTAGGGCCACAACCAAAATCCTCTCTCGATTCCTTCAATGAACGAGAGGCCCATAAATTGAGCGATCAAACCTTCCTACAGTTAGGATCGTCTCAAACCTCCCATTCGGTCAAACCTTCCTACAGTTAGGACCAAAACCAAAATTCCCTCTCGATTCCTCCAATGAACGAGAGGTCCACTTTCAAAACGAGTTAGGGTCATCTTAAACTCCCGCTTGGTCAAACCTTCCTACAGTTAAGACCAAAACCACAATCCACTCTCGATAAACGAGAAATTCATATTTAGTTCGGTAATCAAACCTTCCGACAGTTAGGGTTATCTGAATCTTTTCGATTCTCGGAGTGGAGATTCCACTCTTAGTTTCACCTTTCCGGATTCTGGGGGTGGAGATCCCACCTCGAGTCTCCTTTCTAACTGGAGATAGAATATAAAATTCTTCCTCTTCAGTATTGGGAGATAGAATATAAAATTCTTCCTCTCCCGCATCGGGTTCGTCTTTGCCCTAAAAGAAGACCGGGAAATAGAATATAAAATTCTTCCTTTCCCACACCAACCTTTTCCAAGAATTTATCAATCTAGGATTCGTCCTAGGAAGTTTATCCCGAATCCTAAGCAGAGATAAGTCTGCGCCTAACACGCGCTGTCGGTTTAGTCTTTCTCTGTAGAAGAAGACACTAGAGTTCGATTCTGGGGTATTTTATCCTGAAACCTAAGCAGGGATAAGTCTGTGCCTAACCCGCGCTGCCGGTTAGTTCTTAACCGTTAAAAAGAACACTCGTCCACATATTCAACATTGTGGCAGGTTGTTATTAATAACACCGAAATCCATGCCTTACACGCATGTGGAATTTCATCCTGAATCCTAAGAAAGGATATGCCGACGCCTAACACGCGTCGCCGGTTTAGTCTTTATCCGTAGGAACAGATACCAGAACCTGATTCTGGGGACCTTTATCCCGAAGCCTAAGTAGGGATAAGTCAGCGTCTAATACACGTTGCCGGGTAGCCTATTCCCGTAATAATGGGTAAGTCTACGTATTCGAAGTCGTAGCACAAAGTCTCAGAGAATTCACTCTCTTAGCACAACGTTACATGTGGAACGGATTTAGACAATCCGCATGCTAGCCCGACTCAAACGGTAGTCGGTAAAGGCTAATCAAATCCGTTGAAGGCTGAGGGTTAGCCAAAAATCCTAAAGTCAACGCCTAACACGCGCTGTCGGGTAGCCTATTCCCGTAACAAATGGTAAAGCCTATGTATTCGACATCATAGCACAAAGTCTAAGGGAGTTCATTCCTTTAGCACAACGTCACATGCGGAACGGACTAAAACAATCCGCATGTAAGCCCGATTCAAACGGTAATCGGTAAGAGCACATCAAATCCGTTGAAGGCTGAGGATTTGCCAAAAATCCTAAGTCAACGTCTGATACACGTCGCTGTTTAGTCTTTTCACAGGAGAAAGACGAAGTCTACGTATTCAATATCGTAGCACTAAAAGGGTTAACTCTTTTAGCTTAACGTCACATGCGGAACGGACTTAAACAATCCGCATGCTAGCCCGACTCAAACGGTAGTCGGTAAAGGCTCATCAAACCCGTTGATGGCTGAGAATTTGCCAAAATTTCTATAAATACGAGTCATTGATGCATCAATTCCGTAGATTGGTCTCGTGACTCGAGTATCCGCCACGCTCTAATTCCTTAAGAGCTTAAAACTGTGTATACTCCAGCAGACGTACGAGTATAAACTGTGTCAAACGCCAGACAACGCGTCACAATGAAGCTCAAACACCGGACAACGCGTCATAATGAAGCTCAAACGCCGGACAACGTGTCACAATGAAGTCCAAACGCCGGACAACGCGTCACATTGAAGCTCAAACGCCGGACAACGCGTTGCAAATGAAGATTCAACGCCGACAATCGATGGTCAGTTCTATGTTGAAACAATAAACACGAGCTAAAGATCAGAAAATCAGGAATTAGCTTCAAGTTCGAAATTCCGACAACGGTCAGACAATAAATGGAGCACCGGAACCCTTGCAGACATTCGACAAAGCACCGAATAGCCTGGAGGATTGAAGGAATCAAGAACAGAAGCCATTCCAAACATCCCGTCATAACCGATTGAAGGTTGGGATAATCATATCCAAAGTATTCCAGACTCTTCTATAAAAGAATGAGGCTGAAATACTTTGGAGGGGGTATCTGTAGGCGTATAAAACTGCTTATAGGTCCCTTAACACAGCTCAACACGATGATTCGACAAACCAACGAACCATCGGGCGATATATCCAAAGCATGTTCGTTAGACCACAACACCGAAGCCAAGTGGGACGCGACGAAGCGGATTAACGAGGCGACGAGGTTAACGAGCCGTACGCAAACAACGGAATACTCCCAATCGCGTGCCTGATCAAGCTAACGGGCCGATGAATCAACGAATCATCCAACCGTAGAGTCTACATCAATCAAGATCGGGAACGGACTCGAACTCAAACACCGAAGCGGATTTACTGCCAAATCAGGATTCGGACTGCCAAATAAGAGTTCAGATCAACAAATCAGAGTTCGGATAAACCGGAAAACGAAAAAAACTAACATTTGGAGGACTCGGCCAAAATCGAGCCACCTCTAGGTGGCTCGGCCAACACCGAGCCACCTTTTGGTGGCTCGGTGCCTCAGCCACCTGGGCCAGGCACAGCTCTGAGTGCCTATAAATAGGACTTGAGGGCTCATTTTTGAGAGGTTGGACTTTTGGGAGGAAACTCTGTCAGATTAAAGCCTCGAAACTAAAAAAGGATTAAAGCTTTGGAGATTTGAAGACTTGGACTTTCAGATCTGATTCTTGGCGATCATCCACGCCAAATAAGACAGGAGTTCGAGAGAATTCAGATCTGAGATCTACACGATCATCCTCCGGATCAAAGCTTGGTCTTTGATCCTGAGAAGACCCTCGATTTCGCTTGGTCGATTTCGATTGCTTAGGGTGATTATTTCCTTAGTGAAATAATTCCCCCCGGCTATTATTTCCTTCGTAAAATAATACCCGTTATATCGTGTAGATCCGACCGGATCTAGATCACGCGGTGGTCCACGGATAAACCCCGGCGCAGGCAAAGAACCCACAAAAGCAAGAGACCGCAAAACAGGATCTTGCGATTCGTTCAAAAAGGAAAGTTGTAATCTTTTTTTATGTTTTCTTTGATTTCGTTGTAACCGGATCTTATAAAAAGACCGGATCTTTTGTAATCGAAAAACAGTTACTTGAGAGAACAATGAATTCAATGAAGAAAGCAATTTTTTCCGCGAACACCCTTCTCATTGATAAGGGTAAATAAAAAGCTAAATTTCAAATACACAACTATCAGGTTATAATATAAAAGATTATCGAATCCCACAAGGAAGGTGTTATATGAGATAATCCAAATTTGATTTTCTAAGTTATGTGTTATGTGAACAATTGGGAGTGATGAACGTGGATGTGGATAGATATGAAGAGTGGGTGTGATTGTTTGCAAATAAAATGAAACTATATTAAAAGTGGAGAAAGAAAGATGAAAAAATTAGAGAAAAATAAAATCAAGAAATAAATAAAAGAAAATCAAGAATAAAGAGGAAAATAAAAGACGGAGGAAATCAATTAAAGATATGAGGAATCTAGAATTAAATCCACTAGTCAATTTTATTTAGAATTTATGAACTATTCTCTTTTTATCACATTTTACTTTAGATTTATTAAGAATAAACTATCAAACTACTTAAGGAAAGCATAACCTATCAAATTATCATCCAAGTAAAATTAACATTCATGAAAAGAACAACAATATTAATTCTAGAATTTATATTGTTAACCTATCAAACCACTCAAAATAAGCATAGATTATCAAATTCTTCTTCTACCAATTAGTTCTCTAGTTGATTGTCCTAAACATGATTATTTTAAGCACAAGAGAGTAATTCACAAATTATAAAGGAAATTAAACTAGTTTTATACAATTCTAGAATTCATATAAGATTTTAGTTACATAATTAGTTCTCTAAAGATATTTACCAATTCTCTCTCATCTATACCCCTACGAACGTATCTTTGTTATAGGTCAATATCGACTGGAGCTGTGGTCGCATTTATTGTCCATCTTTTAGTTATCCCCTAATTTATCCCCTTATACAACATATAATTAGTTTATATATGTAAGAGGAAGATGCTACCTTATGATCAACATCCACTCACGGATTGCAACATGTATGAAGTCCGTAACATGTAGAGATTACAGATTACACATTTGATGACTTTCGCACAGCTGCATTTAACTTCCAAGGACATTTTGTGTTTCTCTCATCCTGCTTACTTTCATGTTCTACTTTAATCTTATCGTTAAAGTAACACTTTATTTGGTAGTTTGTTGCATTAGATTTTACTGGCTTGAATTTGACCCGATTCTTAATGGACCATTCTTGGATTGCATAAATCAACATATCATTGTTCTTGAATAGATCTCCTTTTTTTTAAAGTCAAGTCCTCAGGGCATTAAAATTTTGAACTAACATCAACAAGTTCAGCTCGGGAGGAATTTATCCAATCCTCATTTTAGAACTCGTCGGCTAACGTATCTTTAGACTCCACATGATCATTATTAACATAAAATTGATCTATCCAACTAGAGTCATCATTGATGCCACAAGCCAAATACATAATATCAATATGTAAGCCATCTTCTTTAGTATCTTCAGAGTCATCATTTGTTCTTCTTCTACAATTGATCTAATGGGTAAGTTACTCGTAACATGGCATGAAGTGTTGTTAAAGATAGTACTTGGAGTCCCACCAAGGGAATGCCCGCTTAAATGTTATAATTGAGCCCATGGCCCTTCATTTAAAGATGTCACAAACCCGCTCGATTCATTTTCTAAGTCAAGCATGCAGAGAACTCTCCTTGAGGTTTCAAAACTTGGGCAAATTCGAGAATCAGATACTTCTCAATGAATAACTAGATTGACTCTTGCTCTTGACTAACTAGTTTATGTCATTCAACTCCTCATCATCATTGCTCTCTATGGCAATTATTATATTTTTATTTATTGGACTGTTGAAGAACACCTTAGTTGCATATTCTTTTTGATTAATTTTAGTAACTCTGTGTATTTCCTTCATCATTCCATCAAAATTGCATGATTTAGATAACATAAATATTTTCCTAGAACCTCCCTCATACATAAGCACATTATTCATTCCAACGTCGAGGTTTTCATTGAAGAAGCAAATAACGGGTACTGAGCTCACCATCGAAACTAAAAGATCAACATTCCATCATATGCTAATAATTTATTATATTTGAAATCAAATTCTTGATTGAAAATTAAATTTAAAACCCTAAATTCTAGTTAAACCCTAACTTTAGCAAACCACATTATTCATCATATTTCACAAAATAAAACCTAAAAATTTCATCACAAATTTTATATCCCAGTTAAACCTAAACCCTAATCAATCCATATCATTCATATCAGAATTATACGCTAACCTAATCCATCCATATCATTCATCAAACTCACAAATAGAAAAAAATAAATTGTACCACAAATTTCATTTCTCATTTTAAATTGAACTTTAAAACAAATTGCACCATAAATTTCATAACCCAATTAAACTTAAACCCTAAATCAAAATTATAGTTAAACCTAATCCTAATCAATTCATATCATTCATTAAAATTCACAAGAAAATAGAGAAAATTTTACCTTAATCAATGATTCATGTGGCCCGGTCGGCGAAGGGAGGCGTCGACTTTGGTGTAGTCGGAGGTCGACACGAGCTTGGTAGAGTTAGATGTGGAAGAGCTGGAGGCGAGAGGCAAGTTTGGTGGAGTCAGAGGTGGAAGTGAGATGTGGAGGCGAGCTTTGTGGACTCGGAGGCGGCCTTGGAGCTTGGTAGATGCGAGCAGTCAAGGCAAATTGCGAGTAGAGAGGGTAGGGCACGGGAATGAGTTAGAGCGTGAGAAGAGAGAGAAAGTCACGAGCGTGTTTTTATGGGGGGAAATATACGACATTGCTAGTCCCGTCTAATTCACTCGCTTGTTTAGCTGTTCATAATTACACGGGACTAGAAGTCCTAGTCCCGTGTAATTTAAAATACCAACTTTGCAAAATCAACTTCTTTTTTGGCCAACAGTGATGAACTGACTAAAATGAGGTCGATTTTGTTAATTTTAGTATGAAAAGGTTAATTTTGCTAGTATTGTTTCAAAAAGGTCTATTTTAAAAAGTTCACCATTTTAGAATCATATCATCGCGTGGTCATGTGTATCTTTAAGAAATTACCTCTGTGCATCTCCTAGATGGTATATTGAAACCTCTTCAATCAAAATCCAATTGCACTAGACAATCTTTTGCATCCAGCACAAAAACTCCTTGTAATTATTAAGGGAGAACTTGGCAACCGTGGTGTTTTTGTCGTTTCTTTTTTTTAACAAAAATAAAGAAACACGTTTGGCAACCGGGACGTTTTTTTGACTTGTCTCTTTACAAAATCTAAAAATTAAACACTTTTCATAAAATACCAAAAATGTGTTTTAAGATTTCCTTTTTTTATCTAAGCCGTCGCAGCCCGTTCGCCCGCTGCTGCCGGCCCACCGTCACCCTACCGTCGCTGGCCAGCCACCGTCGCCGCCCGCCGCACTCGGGCCCGCCGCCACCCCACGGTAACCGCTCGCCCGTCGTCCGGCCGTAGCCGCCGCCCACCTGTTGGTCGCCCGCCCGCCGTCGTCACCACCGCCTTCGCCGCCGCTCCCCAGCCAGCCGCCGCCCGCCCGTCAGCCGGCCGCCAGCCACCCTTCACCCCCGCCACCGCCGCCACTGCCGCCGCCCGCCGACCACCAGTCGGCCCGCCGCCGCCCGCCCATTGGCCGGCCTCCGGCCATCCGCCGCCACCACTAGCGCCGCCGCCTCCGCCCGTCGGCCACCGGCCACCCTCCACCCGCCGCCGCCACAGCCGCCGCCGTCCGCTGGCTATCCGCCGTTGTCCGCCCGTCGGCCGACCACCGGGCACCTGCCGCAACCGTCCGCCGGCCCGCCGCCGGTCACCCGCCATTCGCCGCCGCCACCCGCCGACCACTTGCCACTACCCACCGGTAGCCGAGTCGTCGGTCGCCCGCCGCCCGTCGGCCGACCGCCGCCGCCCACCCGCCCACTACTGCTATATAAATGGTCAAACTAGTTTGACCAAAATGGTATTTTCAAAACACATTTGAAAAAGAAATATCATGACATTGTGTTTTTTACAAAAACACATTGATTACCAAACACACCCTAAGAGTACAGAACCTTACCTTTTAAATACACCGAAAAGTTCGGCGGGATACTCAAGAAGTGAATAAATTTAAGCAAATCAGATAACATCCAATTCTAATGCTTGAAAATTTGAACCGTCACCATCAGTAATGAAACCTCTGCGTAATATATTAAGGTGTAAAGGTTATACTGATGCAAACTGTGGTTGCTAATTATAAAGGGGAAAACAACCTACTAATCGCCGGGAAAAAGTTACACAATCAAACTGCAGTTGCCAACCCATCTTCCAAACTAACATATTTTCCATGAAATGTGCGAATTAGTTGCTATAATTCCAATTGTTAGTAGTATGACTCGCACAACTTGTCATTTGCATGGCGGCTGACTTATGGTGGATGGCTGACTTATGGTGTGTTTTTTGTGCCTAAGATTGTTCGTAGTATACTATCTTTATCCAACTGTTGGAAAATTGGCTAAGGGTTACAATTATGATTGAAATTAAGCTTTCAAAGTTGGAAGGTAACTTCTTTCGGTGTGATTGAGGCGCGCGAATGCATTATCCTGAAGAACAAATTTAGCCCCTCAGAGAGTATATCTCGGTGCAACAAGTTATCGGCCGCCTTCCCTCCAGAGTCAACGATTGTTAGCTAAGCAAGCATGCACTCAAAATGCTATAGGCCCTCAAACAACTAAGTTTTATTTCTTCCTTAACAATTCCTGGAATGGAGAGTTTTCAGAAAGACAATAGTGAAGAGGAAGAAGAGAGAAGAGAGTTATGTTTTTTTATGTGTTTTAAAGGAGGTTTTATATAGGGAAAACAAGATCGGCAATAAATCTTTGACGACAAAATATTTGCTCGGGTAGCCAAACGACTATAATTTTATGGAGCAGTGAGAAGCTCAAGTCACACCCACGAGGCTCCATAACCTGGATTTG
>BQKN01051900.1:0-12899 GCA_022839385.1 Asparagus kiusianus | reverse complement strand
TTATTTAAATCAAAATCACAAAAAACCCATAACTTAGGAAGCAACCAAGTAGGATATTTCTCAACTGTTAAAGTAAGAGAGAGAGAGAGTCTTGGGTAATTTCCCCTTGAGTTGAATATCGAGTGTGCACATATATTTATACAAGCAGAGGAGGATGAGGTGTGTTCTCACAACCAATGTGGGACTAAAACACACTGCTAACACTATTATCAACACTATTATCAACAGCCCCCATTAAACTCATGTTTGATCAAACAAAGTGAGTTTGTGTATAAGAAACTAAAACCAATGAACAGTTAAGGCCTTTGTGAAGAAATTTGCAAGCTCGTCGGCAGATAACACAAGAGAAAGTAGAATTGTCTTATCCTTAAAAACTTGTTGACGGACAAAATAAGCGTCGATCTCAATGTGTTTGGTCCTCTCATGAAATACTAAATTATTAGCAATCTGGATGGCGCTCTTATTATCATAGTATAGAGGAGTAGGAGTCGAAACAAAAATACCAAAATCACTAAGAAGACGACGAAGATGAATAATCTCTTTAGCTGTTGTGGACATTGCACGATACTCTCCCTCGGTGCTGAAAAGAGCAACAACATCTTGTTTCTTACTCCGCCAGGAAATTAGGGAATCATCAAGAAATATACAATAACCTATGGTAGACTTTCTGTAGTGGGATCACCAACCCAATCAGCAACAGAATATGCACAAAACTCTAACTTGGATGTAGCAGGAAACAAAAGAGAGCGAGTGCTAGTATCCCGAAGATACCGAAGAATCCGTAATAAGGCAACATAGTATACAGAACGTGGGGCACTAATAAATTTGACTGATAATACCAACAACAT
Organism: Asparagus kiusianus; assembly: GCA_022839385.1. Lineage (NCBI taxonomy): Eukaryota > Viridiplantae > Streptophyta > Magnoliopsida > Asparagales > Asparagaceae > Asparagus > Asparagus kiusianus. The sequence goes on along the minus strand of BQKN01051900.1, from coordinate 12,051 downwards.
GAGAGATATCTGATCAAGAGATGCACAAATAGACCAACTGGCCAACAAGATGTCGATATCCGGTAGGATCAGATAGAAGCCCACCATCAGTAGAGCGAAGTTTCATCGTCAGTTAGTTCGGCTCGATCTATAATATCCGAGAGATACTTCTGTTGAGATAGTAGTACACCTCGTGGGCCTTGAGAAATTTCTAGACCAAGAAAATACCGAAGAGATCCAAGATCCTTCGTGTGGAACTGTTGTTGCAACTTAGATTTTACGTACTGTATATCAGTCACATCATCGCCAATAATGATCATATCATCTACATAGATGAGTAATAAAACTCTGCCACGCGATGTAGTACGAACAAACAGAGAAGCATCTTGATGACTTTCTATAAATCCCGCCTTCAGCATGACATCGCGAAAACACTCAAACCAAGTACGGCGTGCTTGCTTTGTTGGGTCCTTTTGTTTTGATGATGATTAACAAACAATTATAACTAATCTTGTTTGTCGAGTGTTTGTGTTTTGTATTTATTCTAGGAAAACAATATGTTAGAGGATGGATGGAATTGAGCTTTCACGATCATATTCAATAGAGGTTAGTGGAATTGTGGAGTGAAACAATGCATTTCAAGTTAAAGATCCAAGTTCAAGCTTCATCCATAAGATTACCAAGTTGAGCTCATTGAAGACCTTTATCAAGCTTGGGTAATTTAGTTTATGTTTTTATATTATGTGTGTTAAGTACTCTAAGCTTAATTAATATACACACACATTTAATTGGTTTATATATATATATATATATATATAAATATATAATAAGTTTTGGTTTCTATGTAATGTATATATAGTTATATATATACACACATATTTTTGGGTTTTTATATTTATAAATATGAAATTACATATTTTATATTTATTATTGTATTTTGGTTTAATTCCATAGATATGAAACAAATATATATACATACTCATATTTTTCATATTTTATTGTATTTATGAAAATATTGTATTAATTATTTATAGAATTCATAATAATAGTTTATATCTTCTATTAAGTCTATATAATCATTGTGTAAAGTTTCAAAACATGGGTTAGTCAAAATATCAAAATTCATGTGTTTACATTTTCATGTTTTGGACTTATTTAAAAAATGATGATATTTTACAAATAGGAAATACAATTTAAAAAATTCCTTTTGTAACATGTATTTTATCATGTCTACAATCATTTTTCAAAGTTTTATATTTTTTAAAATTTATTTGTTATTTTTCAAGGCACTTTTAAAATCAGATTTTCAGCATGAACAGTGTCTCTACGTGTTTATAAGTCGACTTATAAACCCTGACAAGTCGACTTATAAACTGCTCTAGAATGTGCAAAAATCTTTCTGTCAAGTCAACTTATACGAACTATTAAGTCGACTTATGAATTTTTCAAGTCGACTTATGACCTGAGTTTTGAGTGTTAATTTTCTTCTACAAGTCGACTTATTGTAAGTCGAATACAAGTCGACTTATAGTGAGTCGAATGCAAGTAGACTTATAAATATGACCGTTACACAGTAACGACTATTTTCCAGATTCGTTTTTGTGAGGGTTTTTGGTCATTTCCTTGGGGTTTTTGCTGAAGTTTTGAGTGGGTATAAATACCCCCTTGCTCTCATCTTTTATAACAACCAAGAGAATGTTTTAAGAATGTTTAACAAGAGTTTAAAATTTTGTTTAGTATTTGTTTAAAAATCTTTTAAGCAATTGAGAGTTTGTTTTGTGAAAACAATTTCACAAGAGCTTGAGGAAGATCATACATCGGTGTTTGAGCATCCAACTTTTCTCCCTCTCTCTCTTGATCTATAGAGAAGTTTTTCTTAAACTCAATTCTAGCATTTTATATGTTTGATCTTTATTTCGTAAGCTAGATTTTATATTAAGTTTAATTGTTTTATTGAATCTCTTTGTTCACTCACAACCATTGAGCTTATTGTATCTACATTCATAGTATAATTTAGGTTGTGGGATTTGTGACATTGAGTTGTGCCTAATTGAGTTCTCACCTTGTTTAGAGAACAATCATTTAATTTGTGAGCCTAATTGTGAGTTGCACATTGCATTACACTTGGACATCGAGAGAAGTGGTTGGTGAGAGACGGGGTCGGTTCTAAGAGGAGTAGGGTTGGTAGTAAAGCCTAATGAGAGGTGGTAATTCCAAACACTTAAGGAAGGTATCACGGGCTAGGCCAACACTTAGAGGGTGTGAAGTGTAATTTATAAGTGTGTTAGTTGTAAAGTTTTTGGTAAACTAGAAAACTGTTTGTTGTATTGTGAGGATTTACTTTGTATTACACTAGTACACCAAGAATAGTGTGTGGTGAGAGACGGGGTCGTCCTAAGAGGAATGGGGTAGGTGGAAATGCCTAGAAAGAGGTTGTAATTCCTAACACTTGAGGGAGACATAGGCTAGAGACTAACACTTGATATGGTAGTTAGTGTGTTTATATTGTGAGTAATTGTAAAGTTTTCAGTGAACTAGAAAACCGAGTGTGAGGTGTAAATTTTATTAAGGTAAGTATAGAAAACCCGGTTATGATAGTAAAAATATCCTCGAGGTGAGGAGCGGAGACGTAGGTCGTGGGGACCGAACTCCGTGATCATATTGTTTGTTTGTGATTGCATTGGTGCACTTATTTTTGTGTTCATATCTTACATCACCTTTGTCTATTACTTATTGTTCATATCCCCACTATCTTGTTTGTGTTCATATTGCCCTTAGTTTATTATCCTTGCATATATCTTGTTACATATCATATTTGCTAGGATATTTGTTAATTAGTTTTAATCGACATTTAAATCAGATATGATTAGCATAAACCCCATTCACCCCCCTCTAGGGTTCCTTCCTAGTGGCATTAGGGGTCTTTCAATTGGTATAAGAGCACTTTCAATTGGTATCAGAGGTTGGTGCTCTTTGATTTAAGGTCTAACCACCTTGAGTTAAAGATTCAAGTTATCTTTTTATGCTAATCTAGTTTATAGATTTATTGTTATCTTGTTTGCATAGATATATATATATATTATGGACATGCATTGTGCACCTTGTTTAGGCTATGATCCTAATGTTGCTCCTAGAATAGATAATTTCCCTATGACCAATGACGTTCTAGATTTAAGATATTCTACCCACTACGGAGAAATCCAAGTGGTGTAAAAATGATCATAAGATGTTTACAATGAATAAACTCTTGTTAGAATTTTTTTCGTAATGCTTTTGATTCATCTATGTCTAACAAGTTGTTCATTTTGATAGTGCTTACACTTTATGGAAATTTATTGAAGCACATCAAGGGAACTTGAAGGTAATCCGATAAGCTTTGGAGGATTCTTATTCATGTTTATATGGAGCATCATGCACACGGGCACTAGGCGATAACCCTAGTGAGGTTTGCGAGTTTGAATCAATTAATGATTTATCTAGTGATGAGCTTGCTTATGCTAGTAAAAAATTATTGTATGCCTATAATAAACCGCATCATATCTTTTTAGATTTAAAAAGCAAGCATGAAGATTTGAAATCCGATTATGAGTTGTTAGCATTTAGGTTTGAAACTATTTCTAATGAGAATGTGATCCTCAAAGAAATAATGAAAAATTAAAATTGGATCATGATTCCTTGATTTCAAATGTTACTAGTTTAACTCATGAAAAAGATAATACCATGTTAAAAGTAGAGAACATAAAAAATGATAATGCTTTTTTTATAAATGACTATTTATGTTTTACTTCTAATAAACATGCATATGTGCCGAATGATGATTTGAATCTTGTGAATAAACGCATTTCATCTTTAGATTCAACTTTAAAAACATGCATTGATAACCATAAGAAATTTATGGACAATTGTGCTAAATTTAGTGCTACAAAATCACCTACACACTATGCACACTTGTATAACAAAATTTACAAATATTCAATTTACGGTCGTAAAGGCCACATTGCTAAATTTTGCTATGATGCATACAAATCTTCTAAGACTAATGCTTCTTGTTCATCTCATAAGACTTCTTCATCACATGCACATGTACATGCACAAACTCATCATGTTCATCATAAACATGCACGTGTGTATAAGTGTGATCTATATGGTCGGTTTGGCCATTTGGCAAAGTTTTGCTTTGATATGAAAAAAAATTCTAGTTTGCCAAATATTTCTAGTAGACCACATATTTTTAAATGTAATGTTTGTGGTAAGCTTGGACATCTTGCAAAATTTTGTTTTGATTTGCAAAAATCCTTCTTTTTGCAAAATATTCCAAAAAGACCACCTTTGTTTAATAATGTTTCACATTTGCAAAATAATTTTAAAAGACCATCCATGTTTCCCATGCACGAGTTAATGGTCCACAAAAACAAATAAATTTCTTTCATTGCACATATTGCAATCGAAAAGGTCATTTGTACGATTATTGTTATGATCGTATTGGTGCACCACATGCGCCCAAGAGGGTTCATAACCCTAGGGCTTTGAGCTTTAATGATCGGGGTCATGTCCCTAAGTTTTTCGACACCAAAGATTCTTGGGTGCCAAAACAAAATTAATTGTATTTATGTTGTGTTTATAGTTTATAGGATTTTATTTGTTTTCAAACATATATATATACATATATACATTTACATTGTTTGAAAAACTTAAATGATTTATTGTTGACTTTTAAATCCATAGTTTATGAATCTTGTATGTTTTGTAATCTTATTTTGAACTATGAAGAGTTTGTTTTGATTTGAATTTTTAAATTCATTATAAATCACTTCTATAATGATATTAATGTGTTTGTGCTTAAGGATCATCTTTTTATGCTTTATAATGTATTCTTTATGTGGTTTGATCAAATTTTACAAAGAAAATTTCTTTTATTGATCAAACATCATTTTTGGTTTTAAATCTTGATTTATGACATCATTTGTTTGATTTATTTTCATTTGAAAACTTTTTCCATGATTCTCATGTTTTTCTTTCTTTTGATTTCATAAATCTATTTATACATGGTTTTTATGTTTTAATTTTAAAAATTATGCTTTGAGACACATTTTTTCCATATTGACATATCTATATGTGTACTCATTGTATTTGAGTATATGAGTTGTGTTTATCATATTTTTCATCTATGCTTGCTCACATATGTTTACCTTAGTCATCATTGCATATATTCATTAAGGTATTTTGATAGGGGGAGCCATTCCTTATACTTGTTTTATACTCACCCATGCTTATTTGTAGGGGGAGCTTTCGCTCTCTCCATTCTTTTGTTTTTCCCTTTTTGATGTTGTCAAAGGGAGAAAAATATTGTGAGTATATCTTGTTTTGGTTATATGCATGATAATTCTAATTTACATATTAATTTCCTTTTATGCTTATATCTCTTTCTGTAAATTGTTTGTCATCATAAAAAAGGGAGAGATTGTTGGGTCCTTTTGTTTTGATGATGATTAACAAACAATTTATAACTAATATTGTTTGTCTAGTGTTTGTGTTTTGTATCTATTATAAGCAAACAATATGTTGGAGGATGGATGGAATTGAGCTTTCACGATCATAACCAATGGAGGTTGACAAAATTATGGAGTGAAGCAATGCATTTCAAGTTGAAGATCCAAGTTCAAGCTTCATCCGCAAGATTACCAAGTTGAGCTCATTGAAGACCTTCATCAAACTTAGGTAATTTAGTTTAGCTTTTATATTATGTGTGTTAAATACTTTAAGCTCAATATAATATACACACACATTTTATTGGTTTCTTTGTATATATATATATATATATATATATATATATATAATAAGTTTTGATTTCTATGTATATATTGTTATATATATACATACATGTTTTGAGTTTTCATGTTTATAAATATGAAATTACATATTTCATATTTATTATTATGTTTTGGTTTAATTCCATAGATATGAAACAAATATATATACATACTCATATGTTTCATATTCTATTGTATTTGTGAAAATATTGTATTTATTATTTATAGACTTTATAACAATAGTTTATATCTTCCATTAAGTCTATATAATCATTGTGTAAAGTTTCAAAACATGGTTTAGCCAAAATGTCAAAATTCATGTGTTTATATTTTCATGTTTTGTACTTATTTGTAAAATGATGATATTTTACAAATGGGAAATGCAATTTAAAAAATTCCTTTTGTAACATGTGTATTATCATGTCTACAATCATTTTCTAAAGTTTTATATTTTTTGAAATTTATTTGTTATTTTTCAAGGCACTTTTAAAATCAGATTTTCAGCATGAACATTGTCTGTGCATGTTTATAAGTCGACTTATAAACCCTGACAAGTCGACTTATGACCTGCTCTGGAATGTGCAAAAATCTTTCTATCAAGTCGACTTATATGAACTGTTAAGTCGACTTAGTCAAAGTCGACTATGAATTTTTCAAGTCGACTTATGACCTGAGTTTTGAGTGTTAATTTTCTTCTGCAAGTCGACTTATGAGATCTTTCAAGTCGACTTATTGTAAGTCGAATACAAGTCGACTTATAGTGAGTCGAATGCAAGTCGACTTATAAATATGACCGTTGCACTGTAACGGCTATTTTCCAGATTCGTTTTTGTGAGGGTTTTTGGTCATTTCCTTGGGGGTTTTGCTGAAGTTTTGAGTGGGTATAAATACCCCCTTGCTCTCATCTTTCTTAACAACCAAGAGAATGTTTTAAGAAAGTTTAACAAGAGTTTAAAGTTTTGTTTAGTGTTTATTTAAAAAACTTTTAAGCAATTGAGAGTTTGTTTTGTGAATACAATTTCACATGAGCTTGAGGAAGATCATTCATCGGTGTTTGAGCATACGACTCTTCTCCCTCTCTCTCGATCTATAGAAAAGTTTTTCTTAAACTCAATTCTAGCATTTTATATATTTGATCTTAATTACGTAAGCTAGATTTCATATTGAGTTTAATTTTTTTATTGAATCTCTTTGTTCACACACAACCATTGAGCTTATTGTATTTACATTCATAGTATAATTTAGGTTGTGGGATTTGTGATATTGAGTTTTGCCTAATTGAGTTCTTACCTTGTTTAGAGAACAATCATTTAATTTGTGAGCCTAATTGTGAGTTGCACATATCATTACACTTGGACACCGAGAGAAGTGGTTAGTGAGAGACGGGGTCAGTTCCAAGAGGAGTCGGGTCGGTAGTAAAGCCTAGCAAGAGATGGTAATTCAGAACACTTGAGGAAGGTGACATGGGCTAGGCCAACACTTAGAGGTTGTGAAGTGTAATTTGCAAGTGTGTTAGTTATAAAGTTTTCGGTGAACTAGAAAACCGATTGTTGTATTGTGAGGATTCACTTTGTATTACACTAGTACACCAAGAGGAGTGTGTGGTGAGAGACGGGGTCATCCCAAGAGGAATGTGGTAGGTGGTAATGCCTAGAGAAAGGTTGTAATTCCTAACACTTAAGGGAGACACGGGCTTGAGTGTAAAACCCCGAAATTTTTATAAGGAATAGGTGTGAATTATTTGTAATAAATAATTCATTTGTGACAAATAATCATATATATATTAGATGAATGTGACCATCAGTGTTTGGGAACCCAACAAGCGTTTATATGTGAGAGAAATTGAGTGGTTTGAGCATCATGTGATAAATCAATCTAGGTTGGAATTTTCCTTCTGAGCGGTCGACCACAGTGGACACGGTGGTCGACCGTACATCAGTCTCGCACTCAGGAAATCTTTTTCCTGTTGTACGGTCGACCGCACTGGGCGCGGCGGTCGACCGCCCAACAGGCAGAGAGCTTTCTGGGTTCGGGTCTAAACGGGTTTCAGGTCGGGTTTGTGGGGTTAGTATATATGCTAATGAACCCAAGAGAGCCTCTTTTCATCTGAAATCAGAAACCCTAGCCCCCCTCTCTCTCCTAAAACCCTAGTTCTCACTTCTTGGTGATTTGGGAGGAGATTTGAAGGGTTTTTCAGCGGATTTTTGGTGGATTCAGCGAGAGGGATCATCTTCCTTCAGATCTAGGGCTTTGTTCTCATCAGAGGAGAGTAACATCTCGCCCAACTTCACCCCTTTTCGATTTCATGCTTAAATTTGGGTTTTTAATACGGTTTTATTGGGCCAAAAATCATATTTTATGTAAATATAGTAGATCATTATGGCATAAGATGTGAGAATCAAGTATTTTAGATTTTTAAAGCTTTTATTAATGAGATCTAGATCTAAAAATGTTCTTAGCAAGTTAAATCATGTTTGTACTGTTTTAAAGACACCTAAATCAGGTTTATTTATGCTTGGGATCTTGATGATAGATTTTAAATGTTTAAAATTCGTAGTTTTCTGTTCTATGACTTTGCATAAATGTTAGATTTTTATTAATATAGAAATCGTCGAGTTTGATTGTGATTTGAAGTAGACAGAAACCCTTACTGGGCTTTTGTCTGCTTCGCGGTCGATCGCGGTGGACGCGGCGGTCGACCGCTCTGAGATATTTCCAGCAGAAGAGTTTCTGCTCTTCGAGCGATCGACCGGCATGACCTCAGCGGTCGACCGCCACTCAGTTTTGAGCACAGTGAATCTCGACTCTGTGAGCAGTCGACCGGAGTGGCCTCTGCGGTCGACCGCCACATAGTTTTGTGCATGCTGACTTTCTGTTGATCTTTGCGTGTGTTCGAGAGATCACCTCGTTCATCTCCCACTAGTTTGCGATGTTAGTGTCTTATCTACACATGGGGGTTGACTTGTGACACAAATTTAGACCGCACATTGAAACACGTGCAAGATTAGGATATATATATCTTTCCTCATGTACTAGTAATAAATACGCCTCTTCGTTCATAGTCCATGTGTTGAGCATACATTATTATTAATCCATTTGTTGGATACTTATCATCTCAGTCCATGTGTTGGACCTGCATTTTATTCAGTCCATGTGTTGGACATGCATTACCTTTAGTCCATGTGTTGGACATTTTTGCTAAACCTTGAGCATGATACACATTTGGGTTTTGAGCACGACATATTGATATAATTGGACATGATAGCTACCTAGGCTGTGCATGACACTTATTTTAACTATGTAACTTTGACATAAATGTGATTATTGGTAGAGATGGGATTGTTGTCTTTTCCTTATTGTTCATGTATTAGACTCCGGGTTGGTACTTAGGGATTTTCAATTTGAGATACAAGGTATATACATGAGAGTTTCCTTGTTTGGATTATTTCACTCGACGTACCTATGCTCGTGTTGAAATTTCCTAAGTACTAAAACCTATTATTTTTTTGGTCAATTGATTATATATATATGTTTTGTGATAACTGTATTTTCTTATACAACGAGCCCTATCCCTTGGGGTTGGTTGTGATATTGCTCGCTAGCGCTTTGACACTCGTTGTCCCTCCTCCTTTCAGGTCATGAGCCAGGAGCCCGGAGAGTCACAGGTTGATGGCGACACACTTTAGTGTTCCGCTATTTATTTTAGCTACGTTTTATTTTGGAGCTCCACTGTAGTTTTGTTTGACATTTGAGGACTATCTTCTAGATGTTGTAAAGGCTGTATGCCTTATTTCCTTTACTCAGACATTTTGTATTTGAGGCTTGTTGAGAACTCTAGTTTATCTACTTCAGCCATTGACTATGTATTTCTGTATGTTGGATGATGAGATATTTATGTGGTTGTTACAATTTCATCAGTTATCACTTGTATTATCTTTTACTTGTTTTTGTACCTACACCTGTTGTTGACTCTACTAGAGAGATGTTAATTGTGATGGTGAAACATGTTATTGCACGGTGTGGTGCATGGCAGGTATGACATTCTTGGTTTCACCTTGGACTGCAGCCTTGTGTGAACCTAGGGGTGTCACATAGAGACCAATACTTGAGGTGGTAGTTAGTGTGTTTATATTATGAGTGATTGTAAAGTTTTCGGTAAACTAGAAAACCGTGTGTGAGGTGTAAACGTTATTCAGGTGAGCACAGAAAACCCGGTTGTGATAGTGGAGATCTCCTCGAGGTGAAGAACGGAGACGTAGGTCATGGGGATCGAACTCCGTGATCATATCGTTTCTTTATGATTACATTGGCGCACTTTTTTTTGTGTTCATGTCTTACATCGCATTTGTCTATTGCTTATTGTTCATATTCCTACTATCTTGTTTGTGTTCATATTGTCCTTGGTTTTTTTATCCTTGCGTATATCTTGTTGCATATCATATTTGTTAGGATATTTGTTAATTAGTTTTAATCGGTATTTAAATCGGATTAGATTAGCATAAACCATATTCAACCCCCCTCCCCCCCTCTAGGGGTCCTTTCTAGTGGTATTAGGGGTCTTTCAATTGGTATCAGAGCACTTTCATGCTTGAGACCATAAACAGCACAGCGAAGGAGACATAAACACACCCTAATGCTACTAAGAAAGAACCCTAAAGGGGATGAATAGGGTTTATGCTAATCGAATCCGATTTATGCTAATTTAAAACTAATTAACAATATATCCTAGCAAGAATGATATTCAACAAGATATGAGCAAGGATATATAAACTAACACAAGGGTAAAATAAACAATAAACAAACAAGAGTGATAGTGCGTAAATAAACAATACAAACACACAATATGATCACGGAGTTCGGGCCTTCCATCCTACATCTCTGATCCCCACTCCCGGGGAGAAATCCACTATTACAACGGGTTTTCAACGTTCATCCGAAAATGTTTACACCACACAATCGGTTTTCTACGCTCACCGACAAACATTTACAACTCACACTAGTAACTACACAAATATCACCTCAAGTGTTGGCCTCTCATGTGTTTCCCTCAATTGCTTGGAATTACGACCTACCCTCAAGGCATTACCACCGACCCCACTCCTCTTGGGACCAATCACGTCTCTCACCTCTACACTCCTTTTGGTGTATTTGTGAAATACAATGTGATCTCACAAATTAACGCTTAACAATAAATGATTATTCTCTAAATAAGTTTAGAACTCAATTACGCTCAACTCAATGTTACAAACTCACAACCCCAAATATGCTATGTATGAAAATACTAAAAGCTTAATATAGGTGTGTGTAATAAAGAGATAAATCAAAACTAAACTCAATATAATTCTAGCTAATAGAAATTAAAAACAAATAAATAGCTAGAAAAGAGTTTAGAAATTCTTCACTGAGAAACAAGATGGAGAGATGGAGATTGAAGCTCAAACAATAAAGATGATCTCTTCCACTTGTGAAAACTTCTTCACAAACCAAACAAACACTAAAACAAACTTTAAAAACCTTAAACTCTTCTGTAAACTTGTATAAACAATTTTCTTAATTAATTTTAGGTCTGAGGTAAGAGGGGTATGTATAGAGACCCCAAAACATAAGAAAATCAAAGTAAAAAGATCAAAAAACCAAAACAGACAAAATCTAAAAAAATTAGCCGTTACAGCATCAGTCGACTGACGAGTTTCATCAGTCGACTGATGAGCTGACCGTTATAGGCATTTTTTAGCTCATCAGTCGACTGACAACCTTATCATTAGTCGACTAATGACCTTATCAGTTGACTGATCAGTCGACCAACATAAAAACAGAAACTTTTGACTATTCCAGATGTTTTCTTCAGTCGACTGAACACATTCATCAGTCGACTGATAATGTGATATCAGCATGTTTTGAATAGTAAAATTAATTTTTAAATTCCTTTTAAAAAGAGCAAATAAAATCACAAAAAATATAAAACTTTGGAAAATATTTATAAACATGATAATAAACATGTTACAAAAAGAGTTTTTAGAATTGCACTTCCCAAAATTAAAATATTATAATTTTTCAAAACTTGTCCAAAACATAAAAAAACAAAACACGTGTTTTTGATATTTTGACTAAACCATGTGTTGAAACTTTACAAAATGATTTTATAGACTTAATAAAATATGTATAAAGTGATATTGAAGTCTATAAACTAAAAATTCAATATTATGCAAAAATGAAGTTTTGCACAATATATGCATTTGACAAAATGATAAATATAAAACAT
>BQKN01051894.1:0-12751 GCA_022839385.1 Asparagus kiusianus | reverse complement strand
TGCAAATGGCCATGCAGAACATGAGAGAGATGCATGACCAACAACTTTATGCATTAAGGAACCAACAAGGGGAACCAAGTCAGCCCAACCAGAACAACCTGGAAGATGAAGGTACAAATGAAGCTCGCAACGTCAATAACCCTCCCATCAATCCAGGGGGTGGTAATGATAATACCAGTGAAGACACAGGTGAAAGCCTAAAAATTAAGAATCTCGAGAACAAAATCAACACATTGATTTCTGCTCAAGAGACTAAAAAGACGGGCATTCCCTGTCCCTACCCAAGAGAGTGGGAATCGATCCCATATCCGGCGAAGTTTAGTCTAATTAACTTCACGCCGTTTAATGGGATGGGTTCACCAACTCAGCATTTGATTTATTTCAAATCGCACTTGGGAGTCATCTCTGGCAATGAGCCTCTGATGGTGCGGTCATTCGTTGGCACTCTTCGTGGAGCTGCCTTCGATTGGTATCGTCGCCTCAAGCCAGGAAGCATAAACAGCTGGGATGACATGGAGACGAAATTCCTCACGAATTTCTTCGACGACGACACCGAAATTTCAATCGGGTCGTTGCTTGATGAAAAGCAGAAAGACGGAGAATTAGTCGAGGTCTTCGTCAAAAGGTTCCGGAATAAGGCGATGAATTGTCGGGACCCTATCAGCAAGGAGTTCATCCTCCAAACCTGCCACAACAACCTCTCGCTGGATGTTTTGGAAGCAATGGGCACAGCTCCATCCAAGACATGGAAGGACTTGAAGGTCCGAGGTGAGCAAGCTGAGCGATTCCTCAGGAGGAAGAAGGCGGAAAGAGGCCAACCGGCTACAAATCCTCCAAAGCAGAACTTCAATCAGAAGGGAAAGGTAAAGCTCAGGTTAATGCTGTTGATGCTAATCAAACCTTTCAATTGCAACCTCAGCAACAGCAGCAGCAGCAGCAATGAGCTCCACAGCAATCACAGCCACATTGGCAGCAGCGGTCTCAGAAGCAAAAGTCTTCGGAGCTGAGGTTTCCTAAAGTCTACTCCTTCAAAGATGACGAAGTTCCCGGCATCTTCAAATATCTGTTAGAGAACAACAAAATCCAGCTGCCTGCGATTGTGGATCATGAAGGAGCCACCAAGGTGACAGACCCGAGGTACTGCGCGTATCACAGAGCGGTTCACCACCCTACGAAGTCCTGCTACCACCTCAAGGATAAGATCCAGGCCTTGATCGATGTAGGAGTCATAACTCCAAAACCGGCCAAAAATGTGGGAGCGAATGCGGTTTCCATCAGTTTTGGATCGGTACCTACAGATTGGTTCGAGCCTAAGCGCGTCACCAAAGTCGGGATGAAGACGGTGAACGACGATCCGCACGGACAGCGCCAAAAGGGACTCGTGCCACACACAGCTTCAAACGGTGAAATTCTCTGGGTGCACCCCGACCTAATTGAAGATGAACAATGGGCTGGATCGTCATCCAAGAAGAAGTCCAAAGGGAAAGGGAAGTCTTGTTTTGGAGTCTCTGCTATCCCGGGTGAAGATGATGAAAGGATCACCGCTTTTCCACTCTCCGACGAGGAACAGGAAGCCTTTGCGACCCGAAGTGGGAATCAGTACCACTTCAACTATCCGTCACATAATGAACAAGCAGCTAAGCTAGGGGTGACAAAACAGGGACCAGCCAAGACTATCACAGAGATGGGGGTGATCCCAATTCCTAAACCGGTTGAAGATGTTCGACGACAGCCGGTTGACAAACAGAAAGAAAAGAGGCCCGAGGAGGTACAGAATCCGAAGCAGTCTCGTTTCAGTCGTCCGATTGGAAAAGACAAACCGGAGAGTTCAAAAAACCCTCGCGCCTTCGACATTATGGCTCAGCTAGCCAACATTCCAGCAAGGATAACACTATATGAGCTGCTGCGGTTATCCAAGGAGACTAGAGAAGCCCTGCAGGAAGCCTTGGCAGATTCAGAAGCATTCCTCACCAGGGTCAAACCAGTTCCTGAAGAACTGGATATGCTACCCCAACAGTGCAATGTGGCAGCTAAGAACATCCCCTGCATTACCTTCACCAAAGAGGATATGCAGACGAAGAATTCAAACCACGATCGGCCCCTGTACTTCGTCGGGTACATTGGCTCCAGCGAAGTTAACCGAATCCAAGTGGATCCGGGTTCCGCTGTGAGTATTATGCCACTTCGACTGATGCACAGCCTTGGCATTCCAGTCAGTAAGTTGGCGTCTACAAGCACAGTCATATACGGATTCAACACCAGCGGGTCAAGACCTTTGGGTAAAATCCGGATAAAGTGCCAAATGGGCGATTTAAAGACGGAGGTCACGTGCTACATGATCGATGCTGAGACATCCTATAACTTACTATTGGGTCGGCCTTGGATCCACAGTAATGTTATAGTTCCCTCCACTCTACATCAGTGTTTGAAATATGTCGACACTGATGGAAGAGTTAGGACGGTGGTCGCGGATAAGCAACCATTCAAAGGGTACGAGAACTACTTCACAGATTCTCTCCTTTATGGTAATGAATCCGACACGGAACCATCGATCCAAGGCACGGACAGCGGGGAAGAAGCTGATTCCGAAGCCGGATTCGATTACAATGGTGGTTTTGTTTTTAATGACATTGTACCCTTTGTAATCAATCTCGACGACGAACAGTCGTCAGATGGCGGTTGTAACTGGCAACTTGCCGAACCTGAAATAAATAATGGTTTAGAGTACTCCTTGTCTTTTGATGATGTGATAAAGGGATTGTACGATAATCCCGAATTGTGTATGCCGCTCCGATCGTCGTATGTAACGAAGAAGTGTCTCCAACACTCTTTCGGAACAACTCAGATTATTCCCGCCAAAATAGGGGGACAAAAAGAAGTGATCTTCGGTAAAGGAGAAAGTCGTCCGGTGCCAGATCATTTCCTAAGAGAGGATGAAGATGGTGACAAATCTGGTTTACATCTATCTAAGTACAGTCCAGAAGCGCGCAAGCTCATGGAAAGACAAGGATATGATTTCACACTCGGAGAAGGTCTGTACTTCGATCGAGGTTCCCGTGTCCCAGTCAAAGCGGCATATGTACCAAAGGGTAAACCGGAGGGCTATTATCGTCACAAGAGGGGCTTAGGCTATATTTCGTCAGATGACGAATGTGGCTGGCAGATCATCGATCAAATTGCTAACAAGGCTAAGGATGGGTATTTGCCAGATTCTTCAGCTGAAGATTCCGACACAAGTTTGGGAGAAATGTTCAAGGCCTTAATGTCGAACATGACTACGGCTGATCCATCTACAATGGAGGACCCATGGGTTCATCACCTGAACATGCAATTTGGTGATAGGTTCGAACAGAGAGAGCCACCCACCGAAGACGAGGTAGTCCAAATCAATATGGGTGATGAAGCCAATCCAAAGCCCATATTCATCAGTGGTAGTCTCCCATCAGATGAAAAGGAGGAATTAATTGCCTTGATCAGAGAGTATATCGACGTCTTCGCCTGGAACTACAAAGACATGCCTGGGCTCGACCCTAATGTGGCTATGCACCGCCTCGACATCAAGCCGGATGCCAAACCTGTCAAGCAACAGCAAAGACGGTCTCGTCCGCAGATCATGGAAGCCATCGAGGCTGAAGTTAAAAAGTTGATCGACTCAGGATTTATTCGGGAAGAACAACATCCAGACTGGTTAGCCAACATCGTTCCAGTCATGAAGAAAAATGGCAAGATCAGGATTTGCATCGACTTCAGGAATCTGAACGAAGCATGTCCAAAAGATGATTTTCCTCTCCCAATCACGGACGTCATTATCGACAATGCGTGCGGATTCGAAAGAATGTCCTTCATGGACGGCTTTTCAGGGTATAATCAAATCAAGATGCACCCGGATGACGAAAAGCATACGGCATTCAGAACGCCCCTCGGTATCTTCTGCTACACGGTGATGCCGTTTGGTCTGAAGAATGCAGGTGCCACGTACCAACGAGCAATGACTAAGATTTTCCAGAAACACCTCAGGAAAACAGTTGAATGCTACGTTGATGATTTGGTGGTGAAAAGCCGCAGCAAAGAAGATCACATCAAGGACTTGAGAACAATGTTTGATCTCATGCGGAGTCATCAATTGAAGATGAATCCCACAAAATCCTTCCTCGGAATGTCCAGCGGAAAATTCCTTGGATTCGTCGTTACCACCAAGGGTATACACATCGACCCAGACAAGGTAAAGGCGATAAATGAATTGCAACCCCCGAAGAACCTAAGGGAACTCAGAGGATTGCAAGGGCGTTTAGCGTATATCCGGAGATTCATTTCAAATCTTTCCGGGAAGTGCCAACCATTTTTGAAGCTAAACAAGAAAGGCGTATCGTTTATTTGGGACGATGCTTGCCAGAAGGCATTCGAAGATATCAAGGCATATCTAATGAATCCACCTGTTCTTGTTGCACCAAAATCAGGTAAACTGTTCTTGATTTATATCAAGGCGATGAACCATTCGATAAGTGCTTTATTAGCACAAGACGATGATAATGGTCACGAACAGGCAGTTTATTATCTAAGTCGGACCTTGATAGGCGCCGAGTCTCGATACCCGATGATCGAGAAAGAATGTCTTGCATTGGTGTTTGCGGTGCAGAAGATGCGACATTACTTAGTTGGCCAGACGATTTATGTCATTGCCAATGTTAATCCAGTACGAGTATTCATGACTCAACCAGGTTCGATGAATTGGCGGTTGGCAAAGTGGGCCCTTCTTTTGTCCCAGTATGATCTGCACTTCAAACAGCAGAAGTCGGTCAAAGGACAGGCGATCTGTGATCTTTTGGCGGCAAGCCCGACGACAGATACGGTTGAAGTATACGATGACTTGCCAGATGAAACCCATGAGGTTAATACCACGTCACACCAACAGGTATGGCAGTTATATTTTGATGGTGCCTCGAGAGCAGTCAATAAAGCAGTAACCCCGGGATGCCCTAAGGTCACTTCTGGCGTTGGAGTTGTCTTAGTTTCCCCAGGGAAGCACGTGATGCCTCGAGCTTATTCGCTGACGAGTCCATGCTCTAACAACGTAGCCGAGTATAACGCACTCCTCATAGGACTCAGTTTTGCCAAAGAGCTGGGGGTCGAATATCTCGAAGCCTTTGGGGATTCTCAACTAATTGTCAACCAAGTTCGTGGGGAATATGAAGTCAGAAACCCAGATCTGATTCCATACCACCAGGAGGCCATCAGAGTGGCAGATTCTTTTGAAGAATTTTACATTGAGTATATCCCGCGTCTTCAGAACGCTTATGCAGATGCACTGGCAGCACTAGCAGTATCACTCGCGCAACCGCCCGAAACTGAACTGCTAGTCACAGTAAGATCACACCAACTCTGCGTACCCATATACGATGTGGATATTGAAGAGGAGGATGATAAAAACGAGAACGCCAAAGAGGTGAACTCAACCCAAATCGGGTCCGAGTCCCGAGATTGGCGCTTTCCCATTATTGATTACGTCCAATATGGCATTTTACCAGAGGATGTAAAAGAAAAAGAATCTATCCGCCGAAGAGCACCACGGTTCTTTTACAATACCGAGACCCGTACGCTGTATCGCCGGGGGTACGATGACTTGCTTCTCCGATGCCTTTCTAATGAAGAAGCAAAAGAAGTTCTTAAGGAAGCACATGAAGGAGAATGCGGTGCGCATCAGCCTGGTCCCAAGCTGTATGATCGAATCAGAAGAATGGGATATTTCTGGCCAACGATGGTACGTGACGCGATCGAATACGCGCGAGAATGTCACGCTTGTCAAGTGCATGCAAATTATATGCACCAACCACCAGAACGGTTACATACGTCAACCACGTCCTGGCCATTCGAGACATGGGGTATGGATATCGTCGGTCCCATCTTCCCGCCTTCAGTCAAAGGTGATCGATTCATCCTCGCTATCACCGACTACTTTTCAAAGTGGGCTGAAGCCATTCCGCTTAAAGAAGTAAAGACGAACAACGTCATCAACTTCATCAAGCATCACGTCATATACCGACATGGCGTGCCGAGGCGGATCATTCATGACAACGGTCCGCAATTCATAAGCAACGCCTTCATCCGGTTCTGTGACAAGTTCAAGATCCAAGATGTTTCGTCAACACCTTATTACCCTGCCGCTAACGGATTAGCTGAGGCTTTCAACAAGACGATCATCAAGATCTTATCAAAACTTGTGAAGACCAATAAGCGAGATTGGGACGATAAACTTGGAGAAGCACTCTGGGCTTATCGTACTACCATACGCACACCTACGGGAGCTACTCCATATTCGTTGGTCTACGGATGCGAAGCTGTGCTACCGTTGGAGATTCAAATCCCCTCTCTTCGGATCGCTCTCGCAACAGAGATGACAGCCGAAGAGCGACATCAGAAGCGTCTCGAAGAACTCGAAAGGCTGGATGAAAAGCGCTTGGAAGCTCAACAACACATCGAGTTTTACCAGGCTAGGATATCCAGGGCTTTTGACAAAAGGGTTCGTCAAAGAAGCTTCAAAGAAGGAGACTTGGTCCTCGCTGCGCGCCGACCGATAATCCTCACCTCTAAGAAGAAAGGTAAATTCGAACCTAAGTGGGAAGGACCGTTTGTAATAGACACAGTCTATTCAAACGGTGCTTATCGCTTAATTTCTTTAGAGGGTAATAGGCAATTAATGCCAATAAATGGGAAGTTTTTGAAAAAGTACTATCCCTAGTACATTCAGGACAACTCATTTATCGGGAAGTTCCTTGAAGAATATTACACTTAATATTCTAGAGGATAACCCAATTTTATTTTTTACCACCAAAATCCCTCGCTGATCAATTTCAATTGACAGTGAGTCTACCAAAAAGGTTCACTCTCAGTTCGGAGTCCCCTTTCGATGAACGAAAGAACTCCATTTCTTTTCTCTTGGGTTCAACCTTTTTATGGTTGTAACTGAAGTTGAAATTTCTCTTCGATAAACGAAGAACTCATCTTTCGATCTGATAACCAATCCTATAAAAGGAAAGTTTGTCAGTATCTTCCAGATTCTCGGAGTGGAGATCCCACTTCTAGTTTCCTTCTTGCACTGGAAATAGAATATAAAATTCTTCCTTTCCAGAGTCAAGGAATAGAATATAAAATTCTTCCTTCCTTGTTCGAGGAATAGAATATAAAATTCTTCCTTCCCCACACCAACTCCTTTTCCAAAGTTTACCAATTTAGGATTCATCTTAGGTATTTTATCCCGAAACCTAAGCAGGGATAAGTCTGCGCCTAACACGCGCTGCCGGTTTAGTCTTTTTCCGATTGAAAAAGACACCAGAGTTCGATTCTGGGGTATTTTATCCTGAAACCTAAGTAAGGATAAGTCCGCACCTAACACGCGCGGCCGGTTAGTTCTTAACCGTTAAAAAGAACACCCGTCCGCATATTCAACATTGTGGCTGGTTGTTATTAATAACACCGAAATCCATGCCTCATACGCATGGGGAATTTTATCCTGAATCCTAAGAAAGGATACGTCGACGCCTAACACGCGTCGCCGGTTTGGTCTTTATCCGTAGAAAAAGATACCAGAGTCTGACTCTGCGGTCTTTTATCCCGAAGCCTAAGTAGGGATAAGCCAACGTCTAATACACGTTGCTGAGTAGCCTATTCCCATAATAATGGCAAAGCCTACATATTCAAAGTTGTAGCACAAAGTCTAAGGGAGTTCATTCCTTTAGCGCAACGTCACATGCGGAACAGATTAAAACAATCCGCATGTAAGCCCGACTCAAACGGTAGTCGGTAAGAGCACACCAAATCCGTTGAAGGCTGAGGGTTTGCCAAAAATCCTAAGTCAACGTCTCATACACGTTGCTGTTTAGTCTTTTCACAGGAGAAAGACGAAGTCTACGTATTCAATATCGTAGCACTAAAAGAGTTAACTCTTTTAACTTAACGTCACGTGCGGAACGGATTTAGACAATCCGCACGTTAGCCCGACTCAAACGGTAGTCGGTAAAGGCTAATCAAATCCGTTAGAGGCTGGGGGTTGGCCAAAAATCCTAAAGCCAACACCTCACACGTGTCGCCGGGTAGCCTATTCCCGTAACAATGGCGAAGTCTATGTATTCGACATCATAGCACAAAGTCTCAGAGAATTCAATCTCTGAGCACAACGTTACATGCGAGCGGATTTAAACAAATCGCATGCTAGCCCGACTCAAACGGTAGTCGGTAAAGGCATATGAAACCCGTTGATGGCTGAGGGTTTGCCAAAAATCCTATGAGTATTGTGGTCAATCATTTCAAACGGAATGACGAATCATAATAAAGATAAAAAAAAGGAGATTCACTAAAAGAGTCAAAAGTCAAAATACACAGTAAACAAAATCAAACATCAAGCCCGTGGCTAAAAATCTGCTGACTGAACTTCGACAGCTTATCATCATAAGCTTGGCTAAGCTCAGCCCTAATGGACTCCTCAGTAGCGGCCGAAGTCTTCGCAGCAGTCTCTTCTGTTTCGGATAGCTTCTGCTTCAAGGACTTCAACTCATCGGACAAAGCCGTACAGGTCTGCTGGTCCTGTGCTTCTGTCATCTGAAGAATGCCAAAAGTCTCCTCTTCTTCGCGGAGTTCTTTTCTAAGCTGATCTATCTTGGTCCCACAAGAAGTAATAGAAGAGCGGAGCTCGGCAAGTGAAGATAACCTGGTAGCAAGGCCAGTCTCAACTCGAGCTACTCGGTCTTGCTGCACCTGAACCTCAAGGTCATCAAGAAGCTGAGTCTCGCGCAATGACTGTAAACGAGTATCCAGCTCAGCAGCAATGAAGGAAGAAGCACCGGTATCTCGAAGCTCACGAAACATCTGAAGCTCACGCTCTAAGCAGTCGAGATCGTCAACTATGGCCTTCGCCAAATCTAGATATCCTGCCTCCCTTATTAAATTGATTCTGGAATCAAGGAAAGGTTTGAACTGGTGAAGGGAAAGTCCACTGTGGAAAAGCTTGCCAATCATAGCCTTCACAAAGGAGAAGAAGGAGCGAACTTCTAGATAAATAACGATCTTGTCGGGATCGTCGTCGGATAACAACTCCTTCACTAAGACATGAAGACGAGAAGAACGCCCTATACAAAAGAGAGGGAGAAATCCGTCAAAAGTCTTGATAAGAAAAAGGAATAACACTCTTCAATGAGTTAACTTATACCTTCTTCCTCTTGAGCCGCTGGGGGTAGTGGAGGTGTAACGGCTGTAGGTGCATCAACTGGTATAGTTGGTCTCACAGCCGGCTCAACAGGGTCTTTCTCAGCAAAAGCTCCTGCCAGATCCAAAACGGAATTCGCAGAGGCGTTACATTATAGTTGCATTAGTCAAGATTGGCTAGTCCTATAATTAACTCAGAAAGAAGCACATACCTTCAAAGGAACCATCCTCAGGGTTTTCAGCGAAGGCGGGCTCAGAAAACATGTCTCCAGGTAGCTGGTCCTCAATCTGAGGTGAGCTATATATGTAGCGCATCATAGGAGTGTCCGCAAACAAGCTTCCCTCGTCGAAGTCATCGATGGAGAAATCTGACATAAAAGGATATCAGTGCCAAAGAAAAGTGAAGAGACTACAACTGATGGAAATGAGTTACCTCTCACGGGTGCATCGGCCTCTTCATTTCCAGGATTCGCTTCCTGCAAATTATCTGAAGAAGCAAGACGTAGAGGACAGTTAGAGGGTACACAAATTCATTTGGTGTATCATCTAAAGAAATACGTTGTCAGTGTTAGATGTACCTTGATTCACGGAATCGGGTCCTACATTGCCCTCCTCTCCAATGTCAGCAACCCCTGTAGGCCTCTCTACAGGGGGTAGCGGATCAGACTCATCGGGAGATACGGGGATTGGATCAGGACTCATCTCATGCTCCTCACGCGCTCCTATATAGAGATGGAGAAGTATAAGTCAATGCGCTGAGTAACCAGAGGAATAGTTTTCAGGATAAATGTTACCTCCATCACTGGCAGGATCATCACCAGCTAGGTCCGTATCGGAAGCTCGAGAAGCTGCAGGCAGCTTACGGACTAACCTCTTCCGCCTAGCAGTGGGGATCGAAGGTCTCGCCCGAGGAGGAGGATAGAACTCTTCATCATGATCAGCTGTAGTCCCTGAAACATTGAACTATAGTCAGTTTCAATACTTCTAGAAAATAGAAGGAAAAGATGAATAGCAAACCTCGCTCAGAAGAGTCATCACAATCTTCGGGATCTCCGCCGGAAGCCTCGTCTGTGGAATGGAATGACCTACGGCCATCTTCATCAATTCGGCGAGTCTTATTCTGTGTCCTCTGTGATCGAGCTTTCTCCCGAATCCTACGTGAGTCAACCCGAGAAGCTTCCTCAGCCTCTAGTTCCGCAATCGGCTTCACAGAGATAGTCTTGTTGGCTGCTAATAACCACTTGCAGCTCAAGAAGGTGAGATTCAACTGCCGATCAATACTCGGGAGGCTGAACTTAGCGCCGGTACAGCCAGTCACGGTCCACAACCATGCACGAAGACCGTCCACCAAACCACTGTGGGTCCGAAGCTGCTGACGAGGATTCCCGATGTAAAGCTGATCGTAGCCAAACTGGCGAGCAAATCGGCAGGGTAGATATGGCTCTATGAAGCACTCATTCCTCACCTGGAAAGTCAGATAGCCAGGCCTGATGTTCACCAGCCAATTAAAGCAGCCAATGTCTAAGTGGGTCCGATTCTCTCTCGGCCTCTCATCGTCTGTCAAGCACTCGCCATATCGGCCGGAGAACTGCGGAAAACAAGTGGAGAATGCCCAACACTTGTGGACCTGCAGCTGCTGTCGGACATCAGAAAATCCGCGGCCTTCCCACCTACCATTTTCAAGCAACTGCAGCAGGGGAACAGAGTGATCTGTGGCGTTCGGCACCGACATCATGTCCGGACGGTGAAGGACGAACCAGGCCATCAAATAAGCGTACGGAAGCTCTACCTTAAGCGTGGGAATCTGACCTGGCAAATCGGTCTCCTTCCGTGTGAACGCACTGGAAAGCTGTCGAAGTCCTCGGTGAATGTTAGCCACCATCACCGGAAGAAGTGAGAGTTCCTTCTTGTATGCGAGCTGAACTGCTGGGAAGAGTACCTCCAAGGGCAAGGCGTCCCCAGACTGGTATGGAACCACGCACTTCTTCAACCAGATAGCAAGAAAGCCGGCAAGAAGAGCCATCGGCTGAATCGGTGTGGTCGCATGCCATAAGAAAGATCTGAACTTGGTCTTCGCAGGAAAGCCACCCTCAGGACTGCTGGTGGTATAGGAATGAGCATCAATCTTCTTCAGTAGATGGTTCACCTCTGAAGGAGTGAGTGGGGCCAACTCACAAATATCCTCGCCAGAGCTGCTCTCCAAGTTCTTGAACAAATAATTCGCGAACTGTTTTAGACTCACAGAGGCCTTCGTCCTCTTGGCTAAAGGCTCAGACTGTGCCAAAGCGATATGGTAATGGCAAGTGAGATCCCATAGAGTCTCGTAACGGTCGGGCATGCGATCCTTCAGCTGACTCAACTCATGACTGGAAGGGAAATACTCCTGGTATAACATCTGCCCCATGGTCAAGCCAGAAATCCTATGCATCTCATGAAGAGCCAAGCCCAACTCCCCCTAACGGGTCAGAAAAGTGTTCGAGTCTGGATTATATAACTCGAACAAAGCACAGAAATGTCTCAAACTGACAGGCAGGCCATACATGGTGGCACGAACGGCGGTATACAAACCGCAAGCGTGCAACTCCTCGCCCCAGCGGCTCAAGACGTATGTCGTCATGCGACTCCACCAAGACTTGTCCGAAGAGTGGACCCAACCATAAATCCTGTGACGAGTCGCAGGCATCTCCCGCCCTAGGGCAGCGAGGCGATTCCTCAAAGTCGAAGCAGTGGCGAGAAACTCGTTACGTGGTGGTGCATCCAGTCCCAACACTCCGGGATGCAATCCGGTGATGTGACTCCTGCTTGAACCAGGAGCTGCCTGATGGGTGATATAGCCGCAATGGACACTCTCATGATCCACTGTCAAACGCCACGACATCTCGCGCGTCACGGCTTAACACCTGAGCTCAGTCAACGAGCGATGTCGAGGAATTTCTGGCACGTATATGAAGCCACCGCCGGTCCTGTGAAGCCACTGCTCAGCGTTAATGAACACGGCTTCTGGGTCATCGACAGAATCACCAAATAGGAAATCGCTCTTCCGGAGAGGCTGGGTAGAGCTGGCGTCCTTCACAAAAGGAGCATCTGTGATCAGCTGGCGAATAGCTCGATGACCACCCTCCCTCACCACCTGGGCAACCTCAGTCGACGTGTCCGAAGCAAACTGAGGAGTAGCTGGAATAGGGGAAGGATTGTCAAAGGTCGAGTAATGCTCGCCACGACGTCCATAGACTGCGTGGGCTGAGAACGATCCAGAAGGGTATCCCACTGCAGAATAGACAATTAAAACACGGGTTAGTCTCGGTTATAAAAGGAAATTGAACTCATCTTACAAATAGCTAAGATAGAGTCATTGCCTTATAAAAGGTGAGACGATTTGGCCACATTGTACAATCATAAGATAGGGTGCATCGAGGATCCCTGCCTTATGAAGCACAATGCAGTGTCAATTCGCCCCCTTTATTTTGAGATATGGTTTTGACCAAGCAAAACATATCTTTGAAGCGTCAATCCTCACCAAGGAGAAT
The DNA here is from genome assembly GCA_022839385.1 of Asparagus kiusianus. NCBI lineage: Eukaryota > Viridiplantae > Streptophyta > Magnoliopsida > Asparagales > Asparagaceae > Asparagus > Asparagus kiusianus. The sequence goes on along the minus strand of BQKN01051894.1, from coordinate 29 downwards.
CAAGGCTCTTCCCGATTGCCTCGCCAAGG
>BQKN01051893.1:0-14031 GCA_022839385.1 Asparagus kiusianus | reverse complement strand
GGGGAATCAAATTTATTCTCCTCTCTTTTGTAATCGGAATCTAAATTATAATCGATTTTGAGAGAATACAAATCAAATTTTCTTTCATTATCTTTTTACATCAAATTTCCAACAAACAATGTAGTATAGATATAGATATAGATATATACACACACTAGTATACTGTACGTTGCATTGCACATAAATTATTGACCCTCTTATCTGAATCGAGATCACAATTATTACAACCAAAGTGAAAAATAAATAAATTCATTATTGTTTATGACTGATATCAAACATTCAAGAAAAAAGTGATATGGTTGACGGAGGTCCTTTACCCTCTGAATGTTTGGTTTTGAGGACCGAGGTGTATTGTTATTCTCTACACAAGTAAAAAATCATAAGAGGGAAGAGTTGGGTTCTCCGGTTGTTCCTCCGACAATCAAGTTAGTAATTTACCTAAGTGGAAAAGTAATTGAACTGTAAAAGTTCAGCATTTGTGGGTAGAGATGAAGATCTTACCTTATTATTGAAATAGCACTCCTATTTATAGTAGTAGTAGTGGGGTAGGATAGTAACTTCGATCGAGTATGGACTGGCGACCAAGTCACCATCTGCTTTACAGGTGTCGTTCGACGAGTGGAGAAGAGGTCACTTCAGCATTTAATGTAAAGTGATTGGGGGCATGTAGTGCTTATGTGATCCAATGTTTCATAAAGACTATTGGAGGCAGAGAAATGATGGTGCACATTATGCATTTAATGCATTTTATTGTGAGGTGATTAGCTATCAGCGTGCGGGAGGGGCCTCAAGCTTTGAGGTAGTCGTCCCCTTTCTACTCGTCCGGTAGAATGTTGAGAAGTACCTCCTTTCGAGTCGCCTCACAAGATGTCAGTCAAATGGTCGGTCGAGTATGTTGGTCAAGAAGTTGGCCTAGCCAAGGGTCAACATGTAATGCTTTTTGAGTCGTCCTCGCGAGATGTCGGTGTGTCGATGTTAGGTCTTATATTTATGAGCCTATTATCTAATCTAGTTTTGATGATTAATAAACAATTTCTAACATCGTGTGTTGAGTGTTTACATTTGTTTTATTAGGTAATCTACATAAGTATCCTTTGTCTGAAGTTACATGGACTTGCGCCTTCATGATGATATTCAAAAGAGGTTAGAAGGAAATAGGATTGAAACTCTTTACGCATTCAAGTCAAAGATCCAATATCGTACTTCATCCCTCTACTAAGAACGAGCTTAATTGAAGATCAAGTTGCTTGGGTATAGTGTTTTAGGTTTATACTTTGTGTGTTTATACTTAGAGCTCAAAATTCATGCACACACATTTGGTTTGATTTATCACCGTTTTGATTATAGACTTAACAACACGATTTTATATCTTTGCTCAAGTCTATAAATCTATTTTAAAGTATTTCAAAACTTGTTTAAAGAAAGTTTATCAAAATCAAGTTTTAGCGTCTTCGCATTTTTAGAACGGTTTGCAAAATACATGAGTTTTTACAAATGGAAAATGCAATTTGAAAATTTATCTTTCTAACATGTTCAATATCATATGTATAAACATTTGCCAAAGTTTTATTATTTTTGGAGTTGATTTACTATGTTAAATCGATTTTACAAAATTAAATGTTTAGCAATTTTCAGAATTTGGAATATATGTTTTAAAACAGTAATTTCTCACAAATGGGAAGTGATATTTCAGAAATTCTTTCTCTAACATGTTTATCTTCATGTTTATAAATACTCCCCAAAATTTTACGATTTTGGAGTTCATGTTTACTATTTTTAATTGAATTTAGAAAGTAAGCTACGCAAAATTTTAAAATCTGTCAGTTCAGCAAACGATCACATTATTGGTCGATCGACACACATTATCAGTCAATATTTATATTCCTAATATATCTTAATCATAAAATCTCTAATTTATACTGCTAATATATTATTCTTAATATAACTATAATATTATAGATCTCAATAATATATTCCTTAACAATATAAAAACTACAAAAATAAAAATTGCTTTTAAAAGCATCCTTTGATTACTTCTAAGCAACAATAGCTTCAATTGATTTGTTTTTTATAAAATAAACAGAAGTAGCCTAAAAAGCAATGTTGATCCTTAGACTAAAGATTACCATGCTCCTAAAAAAATATATTCCCAAGCTATTAAACATGCAAAAAAAAAAAAAAGAAATGGTTCAATCTTCGGTATTGAGAATTCTGTTATCTTAATTCTAATTATCACAATCTTAGAAATAATAACATCTTGAATTAAAATTCAAATCCTGATTGCTATGCAAATAACAATTTAAATAAATTTTTTTTAAGGATAACAAATAAAAATTTTAAATGTAACTTTGAGATATTAAAATGAACGAAAAATCCAAAAAAGGGGGAAAAAGAAAGAAAAAAGAAATTTGTTATATAGTGTAGATTTGAAATTAGAACTTGTTTTATGGCTAAATACCCATATTGGTATTTTAATTCAACCCTATTTCTCAATAAGGTATTTTAATTAGACAATTCGGCGATAAGACATTTTAATTAAATAAAATTACCATTTAGGTCCTTTTTCTCGTCGGCGGCCACTTTTCCGGCGAGAAATCATCACGTGCGTTGCACGTGGGGCTTAACCTGTGTTTAAGAAGCTGATGTGGCTCTGTTTTCTGACGTGGCAGGGGCTTAATCTGTGTTTAAGAACTCATCCCCCCGCCTCTCTCTCTCTCATTTTCTCCTTCCCGAACCCACGTCCACCGCCGCTCCTCCCCTCGACCACCGCTCCGGCCTCCGTCGCCCTCAGCCGAGGTCACCCCCGCTCCGCCTCCATCATCAGCCCGCCGCCTCAACCCACTCTCCTCTCTCTCCTCTCTTCCACCCAAACAGCCACCGCGCCCAAGCCTTGCAGCCCCCATCGCCACCACCGCCTGAGTCGCCGCCCTTCCCCCTGCCGAGATCCGCCCACAGCGCTGCCCCTTGCTGGCCAAGCCCGCCTCCACCTTCCCTCCACCAGATTCACCCCCGTCAGCCCCCGAACCGCCTCCAGCAACCGTGCCCGTCGAACCCCCTGCCGACGACCAGTCCTCGTCGTGACCTCCTGTAGCACTGCCCGACTGCCCGACGGAGGCCGGAGCGGTGGTCGAGGGGAGGAGCGGCGGTGGACGTGGGTTCGGGAAGGAGAAAACGAGAGAGAGAGAGGGGGGGGAGATGAACAGTAGAGGGTTAAACACAGATTAAGCCCCACGTGCAACGCACGTGATGAGTTCTCGCCGGAAAAGTGGCCGCCGACGAGAAAAAGGACCTAAATGATATTTTTATTCAATTAAAATGTCTTATCGTCGAATTGTCTAATTAAAATACCTTATTGAGAAATAGGGTTGAATTAAAATACCAATATGGGTATTTAGCCCTTGTTTTATAGGCTCTGGAGACCAGCTGACCAATCGAAACTAAGCCATGGCGTTTCCGGCCCACTGGGCCCGAGAGAATGGACGTATTTTATAAATCCAAACTAGCTTTAGTGTTCGCGGCCTATAAAAAAAAAAAAAAATCTGTACCTATAAAATGATTTTACATTCAAAGAAAGATTTTACAGAGTCGAGCATGCGAGGAGAGAGCATCCAGGTTCAAGCGACTTGGTGATTCTTCGTCGACATGATTACCATCAGTAAATTCTCTCCCCCCATCTTAATAAATAATGTTAGTTGATTATGTTTTCCAAACTAAACGCGCGGAGAACTCACCGCATTCTAATTTCTTCTTCTTGCATATATGCTCTTCATTATTGACGAAATTAGCCCTTGCTTTCGAAAAATTATTGATCATATATAATGGGTGGTGTTGAACTTGAAATAAATAGACACTTGTAGCTGAGACTGAGATGCCCCTCGGTTGTTCTCCGTAATCTTTTAAACTCCACTGCGGTCGTTCTCGAAATTTAACTTTGTACAATTAGGGTTTTGTTCAAATTCATGCTGATTTGATTAATAGTGTCCTTTGCTAGATCTGTTGGTACTGTACAAGTTGTTTAGTTTGTTGATTGCTCGTAATATGGCATATATAGTGCACAGTATTTATTTATTTATTTATTTGTTATTATTTTTTTGATGTCATCAGCTATCTTCAAGAAGAAGAAGAATAAGCAGAAGAAAATCTTTAATCTACTAAATTTTTGCATTAGAAATGTTTCGTTGCCTATTGTATATACGATGAGCCTAAAAACCAGTTCTCATGGACTGCATTAATTACTCTAAGAAAATGGTTATTGCCTCGAGGATTATTAAAAGTGAGGAAATTAGGGATAAAAATAAACTCAAGTTAATTTAGGGAGAGGAAATTAGAACCTAGCCCCATGCGTAGGATTGACGATAACTTTGTCCTGCTTCCAGAATCTCCACAATATTGCATAAATCAAGGGAAGGAATGCTCTCCTCGATATCTACTTTCTGGTGATAATTGCTAGCTCATATTCAGGAGAGTCCAAATAACTCCTATTTTAGCTAGAAAACTAAAAGATAGTTATTATAATAAACAACAAATAAATACTAAGAGTGCCTAAGGTTATTTAGTACAACCATAGTTGATCAGACCATATGACTCCTAGTTTGGACTTTTGTTTTTCGATTGCGAACAAATCCACCAGAAACACGTCCCTAGAGAGTAGTTAACAAAACACAAAAGCTCCTTAATTGAAGTTTATTGATAAAATCCACATAATAAAAGATTAATATGAAGCGCATCAAGCATATCAAGGAAGATTATATAGCATTTCATGCTTCTATTAATGTTACACGGAGGAAGATGGTTTTTGATCTCAATTAATTGACTACTCCAGGCCCGAGTATCTCTGTGTCTGGGATTATTCTTCTTCGTCCTAATAGAATCCGTTGATTTTCCTATCAATTAAGAACCGCATATTTTTCTTATCAATTAACTGTACGTACATTTTCTGCTATATTCTCAACCTTAATTTTGTGTCACATCCTGCTGGACACTCTCTCAATATGTCAATTAAATGAAGAGACTGAAGGATTCTCATTTCTCTAGTCTTTGTGGAAATCATGTCTCTTTCTATGACCCCAGATACACATTTATAGGAAGATCCTGCTGCCTCCTTTGGGAAATCTTTGATTAGAAAATGATTGCCTCGCTCTTTGTCCCAAGAGTGACTTAGAAAGTGGTTCTTATGCATTCTAGTGTACGTATAACTGGCTTTTGAAGCTTCCCACCAAGCCTATATATGGGACGAAATCGCTTTCTTTGTTGGTTATTAATATTGTTTAGCACATTATGCATTGAATCCTGCAATCCGATAGGTTTCCCAATCAGATAGATACGAAGACCGCCATAGATTCTCCAACTGTCGCAGGACCACATTGATGAAAACTATGTTAATGGAGAGGGAGGAATCCATGCTTGCGGCTTTACCGGTTACAAAAATTAGTTGATAAGATTCTTAACTGCAGTTGGAATCTTTATCGGTGAGACCAATTTGTAATAGATTGTAGCATATTTGTTGGAGCCTTTTTTCCGTCAAATAAGCAAGTTGTTTGGTGGGTTCTCTTCTTTACGTTGATCCAAACCTATCTTGAATTATAAAGGAAGAACTTTTAGCTCTCAGAATGTGTTATGAACGTATGAAGTTCTCATGAAAAGTTTATGTGAATTGACATGAGGTTTGACTGGCGAGGTGTAAGCATCTACTTTATTCCTTCTTTATTTGGATGTTCGACCCAAGGCCAAGTTTGAGAGAGCTATAGATATCTGCAAGCTTTATGGCTTATGCTACAACACCTCTTGGCTATTATCTCAACATTTTGTGAGTGGTAGTTTTCAGTGTGTGATTGAAAGTAGCTATTAATTCTACATAAATAAATAGCAATTATGGTTTGAGAAAAAGCGCATGTGCTACATATATTAATAAAGATAATATTGTTGCACCTGCATAATATTTGTGATAAACTGTATATATGCTATGATAAGGGAATCACTATGTTAAAAATGGCTGAATGCATCTTGTGCTGTAGTTATGCGTAGTCATGCCCAGCCACAAATTAATGAGGTTTCAGGATGTGATTTGGTATATGCTGTGTGCCAACCTCGTCCGTCTAAGCAAAAAGTCCTTCCTTGCTCTTTCGTCTCCCACTTTGGAGGAGCTACTCTCGTGAATATTTCCATGAGGAACGGCAGGCTAAATGACTATGAACTTGCAAATTAAGGTGAAGAACAACTTGGACCCAGGTATGTGGTCCCTGGCTCCTGCTTTCTGTAAAGCATATTAAGATTCTGGTAGTCGTTGTTGGTTCAGACCATGTCACCGTAGTTACCAATATGAGACAAGAAAACGTGATACCATATGAGAAACGGACAAGGGATCCATAGTCAGAAGGACGCAGGAGATATGAAACTAGGACACTTTTAGAGGAACTTTGAGGAAACTAACAGAGTACATTTTAAAAACCCTTTCAAAAGTTATAAAAAAAATTATGAATGAAATGTTTATTTTATTTACTACACTGAACTTTTATGATATATATGTAAGAAGAAACTCTTAGGAAAAATTATATGAAACCTGAAAGAGCACTTAAAAAGCAATCATAATAATACCTAGCTAATAGAAACTCTTGAGAAATCTTTATGACACCAATTGGACAATTTTCTAGACAAAATAAAATAAACTTTTACAAGCGATTATACTGTGGTATTTATAAAATGTGAACCATAAATTATAATGCACATAAATACGAGATTACAAGAAACTTTAGCAATACTAACAAAGATCTTCATGGATAGGATAATTCTATATGCATGAATAATCACAATGCCAATGTTACCTTAAAGTATATGTATTGAATTTTGAAAAGCTTGGGTTTGGGTTCATAGCCATGAGCAAACTCAACTATTCTTTGGTCTAGGAATATAACAATTTGGTCAAATTGGTTCAACCCACTTGATTTTGGTCGGACTATAAGACATACAAACTTAAGTTGAGTTGAAAAAATTGAGTTCATCATCCAAAAGAAGAGAGAGATGGGGGGAAAACAACTAGAGATTTCAGATGGTCTGGGTTTGAACTATAAGGATAAATGCATACCTGATAATTAAATAGGGTATCAGGGGCAAGCGAGTCAAACATACAAACCCATACCCCATCATATTATGGGTACTTCAATATGGCTACTTCATGGGGTCGCACAAATTTTTTTTTAAATTTTTTCCCTTCAAACTAATAGAATTTAAGTATGGATAATTTAAATTTTACGAGTTTTATGAGCTATACGCACGATTTTTATCCATTTTTGTTTGTTTGGACCCAATAACAATTAAGCGTATGTATTTCAAAATTCGTGATTTTGATGGGCTTATAACCCGTGACTTTTTCTCTATTTTCGTTCATTTGGACCCAATGACAATTAAGTTTACATATTTCTAAATTCACAAATTTAATGGGATATTACCTATGATTTTTGTCAATTTTCATTCATTTTGACCCAAGATCAATAAAATAAGTGTGTTTTAAAATTCACGATTTTATGAGCTATAACTCACGATTTTTCAATTTTCGTTTGTTTCAACTCAATGACAATTGAAGACGCATATTTCAAATTTTAGGATTTCATGAGCTATGACTAATGACTTTTGTCCATTTCGTTTGTTTCAACCCAATAATAATTAATTAAGTGTTCCTCATAATTTTCATGAGCTATAACTCACAATTTTTGTTCATTTCTATGTAGCTCGTCTAATGATAATTAATTTTAGGTATTTCAAAATTCGCATTTTTCGTAAGCTATAATGTGCAATGCTGGTCCATTTTTGTTCGTTTTGACCTAATTGCAGTTAATTTTGCATATTTCAAAATTCATAATTTTCTTAGGATATAACCCTCGATTTTTATCAATTTTCTTTCATTTATGAGTGTTTTAAAATTTGTGATTTCATAGGTTCTATAGCTTATAATTTTTTTTAATTATTTTTTGTTTCGATCCAAGGATATTTAAGTAAGATAATTTCAAAATTCGAGACTATAATCTATAATTTTTATCCATTTTCATTCATTATTACATAATAATTCAAGTTTCATATGCTATATAACTCATGATTTTTGTTTATTTTTATTCATTTCGACCCAGTGACCATTAATTTTGCGTATTTTAAAATTCACGACTTGCATTGGCTATAACCCCATAATTTTTGTCCATTTTGTTTGTTTAACCCAATAGCAAGTGTTTGTTGGAAAATTTGTAATAAAACAATGAAAGAATTGAATGTTTTATTCTTTCTAACTTAATTACAATTTGATTTTCCTGATTACAAAAGAGAAGAAGATCGACAGAGATCCTCACATTTGTTTAAGTTCTGGGTTCTTTTTGGTGCCGATGGAGTGCCTCCCTCGAATGCTCACGTCGAGTTTGCTCTCCGTTGATCCGAACGTCTCACTTTGTTGGAACAATTAACTCGCATGTCAAGTTTAAAAACAAAAGAACTCTTAACGAGTTTATGAGCTCAAGGTGAGTTGGAACTCTGTGAAAAGAGTTGTTTGAACCGAAAATTCGGTTAATTGCCAAGTGTTAAAACTCTCTGTTGCTAAGAAGATCTTTTTAGATCTCTTGGAGATTTTATCTGAAAACCGAACTTCAAGAAGGAAAATCCGACTCTAGATCCTCTGAATTTGATAGTCCTCCCCTCCAAAAAAAAACTGATCTCCTGAACTGAATTGATTTTTAGTTATTTATAGAGGATTAAGGGGTGTAAGTACCTCTTAAATCGCTCCTAAGTGGGGTGTAACCGCCCCCAAATCGTGAGAAACGGTTTTGGAACCGTTCAGCTCATGTTGAATGAGTCAAACAACACCCAGTTTGGCGTTCTGGACGTTAACCCTGTGTCTCAGAATTGAGACGTGAAGTTTGGTTTGGGCCGAAAACTGAACGCAGAGGTCGCCTGTGTTTTGAAAGCTAAACGCAAAGGTGAACTCTGCGTTTAGAAATGATTGTTGACTTGTAACATCCCTTATTGAAGCGTCTGCAATGATCGTTGTTCCGTAATCCTTGCTTTAGCTATTTAGGGTGCGAGAGCTGTCAGATTGTAACTCTCATGGTTGATTGTGAAGACCGCTGAATAGAGTTTTCATCAGTCGTCGGAAGAGTCGTTAAATTATAACTCCTCTCGATCTACGTGAAAAGTCCTCCATTTACAGTTTTCGTGAAAGTTGTTTGATTGTAACTTTCATTGTCGAAATAATGATTGAAGCTTGATAGGGATCAGCTATCTGTTATGATTTTTAGACAGTCTACAGCAAGCAATTGATTGTGTTCTTCATAATTTGTGATTTTCATAGCTATAACTCACGATTTTTGTCCATTGTCATTCAACTCATGATAACTAATTTTGTGTACTTTAAAATTTATAATTTTCATAAGCTCCCACGGTTTTTGTCCATTTGAGTTCGTTTCGACTTAATTATCAAAAATCACAATTGTCTTTGGATATAACACACGAATTTTGTCAATTTCTATTCGTTTTAGCCTAGTTAATTAAGTACACATATTTTAAAATTCACAATTTCCGGGTTATAACTCATGATTTTTTTTAATTGCTTTTCATTTCAACCCGATGACAATTATGTGCGTATTTTTTAAAATTCACCTTTTTGGGCTATAAGATGTAACTTTGCACGTTTTCACTCATTTTGACCTAATAACTATCAATTATGGTTCTTGAAAATTCACGATTTCATGGACTATATATAACCCATAATTTTTGCTTGTTTTCATTCATTTCGACCTAGTGGCAATCAATTTTCTTTCATTTTGACCATATATATATATATATAATGACATCTAACTTTGCTAAGAAATATGAATATTCCAAAATTTGCGATTTTATAGGCTCCCACGATCACTTCAATTTACATTCATTTAGCCCAATAGCAATTAAGTATAAAATTCGCGATTTCATGGGCGATGACTTATGGTTTTTGTTTGTCTATCTTTGTACTGACCCAATAACAATTAGTTTTGCATAGTTCAAAAATTCTCCAGTTTCATGGGCTATAACTCACGAGTTTTGTTCATTTTGATACAATGGCATTAAGTGTGTATACTTCAAAGTTCATGATTTTGATGGGATATAACTCATGATTCTTGTCATTTTTTGTTTGTTTCGACCGAATGGTTATTAAGTAAGCAAATTTCAAAACTTACAATTTTATAACTCAAGATTTTTGCAATTTCTCCTTGTTTCAGTTTAATGACAACTAAGTATGTGTACTTTCAAAATGTGCGATCTATAACCCACGATTTTTGTTCATTTTCTTTTGCTTTCCACCCAATGATAATTAATTACACATATTTCAAAATTTTTGATTTTTTTAGGTTATAACCTATGATTTTCTTTAATTTTTTTCATTTTGAAAATCACGAAAGCAAATCTCCTGGAAAATGTTATTGTAAATGTTATCAAAATAAACAGCTTCATAAGAGGGGAAATGACTTTTAATTAAGGGAAAAATACTTCTAGCCCCTAAAACGAAAGAAAACGTGCTTTCCCCTCCTAAGATTTTTTCAACGGGTGCTTTGCTCTCAAAAGTAAACTTTGTGTTCTCTGAGCCCCCAAAACACAAAACCCAAGAGATTTAAATTCGTGAAGACCATAATACTCTTCTCTCTCTCTTATATCTGTTATGTTTTGAAAGAGTTTCATCCGTCAATCACAGCAGAGAAGCTCGACCTCCGTCAATCCCCACCTCTGCTGCCATCGTCGCCGTTGAAGCTCCGTCAATCCCCTCGCCGTCGATTTTGTCGGAGGTGTTTGTGTTTTACGAGGTGATCTTGAGCAGGGAGTACTTTAGAGGGGAGGGATTAGGGTTAGGACAGGGGCAGCAGGAATTGGGGCTGATGAACAAGCAGATGAGGTTCTTAGCGAGGTTTTTCACTGTTTGTTTGGTGACTGGGAGGAGGGATATGATGAATTGGCTTGCTGGGTAGCTTAAGGGGCTAGTTGATGAGTGCAAGAAGAATTTTCAGGTAAAAGATTGTGTGAAAATTAAAGGATTTGAAGGGATTGAGGAGGTGGAAGAAGGAAGTGGGTCCTGTTAGTGATTTTAATCTTATTTTTTGTTTTTTGAAGGGTTAATTGTTGGGTAATTTTCCTTTTTCTTACTGTTTTTTTGTAAGATTCAGAAACATATATAGCAATGTATGATATAGTAGGCAACTTTTGTGTGAGTAAAATTGATCTGCGGTAGTCTTTGCTCAACATCTCTTTCCCTCATGGCTTCAACTTGAGGTCTTGGTTTATGCATTGGTTGTGAAGATTACGGGTTGCTAGTTAAGGTTATGGGTTGAAGCCATGAGGGGAAGAGGGTAGGTTGTTAATGTTAGGCTTGGTTGTTAAGGTTAGGATCGGTTGTTAAGGTTATGTGTTGTGAATGTTACACATTGGTTGTTAAAGTTACGGATTAATTGTTAAGGTTACGGGTTAATTATTAAGGTTACGGGTCGATTGTTAATGTTATAGGTCAGTTGTTAAGGTTACGGGTTGGTTGTTAAGGTTACGGGTTAGTTGTGAATGTTACACGTTGGGATATATATATATATATATATATGTATATATATTTTGAGTGACATGAATATTTTGGGTCACTTGGCCTAGTGATAAAGTTTGGGAGGTTGAACAAGAGGTTAGGGGTTCAAACCCCTACAACCATAATATATATTTAAGGGTCTTTGATGGGCCTTGGGCCTTGGAGCTCTTGGGCTCTTTGAATTCTAAAAATATTTTTAGAATATTCATTGTTAAGGATAAGGGTTGGTTGTGAATGTTACGCTTTGGTTGTGAATGTTACGGGTTGATTGTTAAGGTTACGCGTTGATTGTGAAGGTTACACATTGGTTGTTAAGGTTACGCGTTTGTTGTTAAGAATAAGAGTTGGTTGTGAAGGTTACGCATTTGTTGTGAATGTTACAGGTTGGTTGTTAAGGTTACGGGTTGGTTGTTAAGCTTACAGGTTTGTTGTTAATGATAAGCGTTGGTTGTGAAGGTTACGCTTTGGTTGTGAAGCTTTTGACTTCTAAAAATATTTTTATAATATTCATTTTTTTATTTTTTAAGCTCTTCAATTGCCTAATATTGTTGTTTATGAGAATTCACCTATTACGCGTTAGTTGTTAAGGTTACGGGTCCGTAACTTAACAGTCAACCCGTAACCTTAACAATAAACTTGTAACATTCACAACCAAACCGTAACATTAATAATCAAACTGTAACCTTAACAACTAACCTGTAACCTTAACAATCAATACGTAACATTAACAATCGTAACCTTAACATATTGAGCGCCTTCATCCCGGACACGGTGTCGATCATCCCAACGCTCCTCGGCCTCTTAACCCCAGTGCCCCCAAAAGGCCCATCATGCTCACAAGAGCTCACCACGACCTTGGCCTCCATCATGTTCGGATCCATGCACGATTGGGTGCCGTGGTTCATCGGCACCAACGCCCAGTTCGTCACGACCTCCCAGACCCTCCTGTTTTTAATTATCAAATCCTCCGCCGCCGCCACGTTGAACAACTTCACGTTGGGCCGCATCAGCAGCTTGCTCATGATGGTGGAGGTGAAGAGGACGGCGTGCTTGATGACGACGTAATCCTCCTGCTCGTCGTAGGGGACCTCGAGCTCGTCGAGGAAGATAGACCGCTCGAGCCAGGCGCCACCGCCAGGGGAGATAGACCGCTCGATGATGGCAAAGTTGATGTCGGGGTTCTTGGAGAACTCGTAGGCGCAGGAGAGGTCGGCGGATCCGGCGCCGCTGCCGTCGATGATGACGTTGGTGTCGGCATAGGTGATCATGTCGCATGTAGCGGCAGGTCATCTCGCGAGAGACGATGGATTCTTTGACGGGGCGGAAGCAGAGGGAGGAGTGGTCGTAAGAGGCGGAGATTTGGGGGGCGGAGGATGACGATGATGGGGAGGAGAAAGATTGGGTTTTGAAGGCGGAGGAGAGCTTGAGGCCATGGAAGGAGGACGAGAGGAGGTTGCGGTCGCTGGGTTTGGAGAGGAAGGAGAAGGTGGCCATGGAGGGTATTATGGTCTTCACGAATTTAAATCTCTTGGGTTTTGTGTTTTTTGGGCTCAGAAAACACAAAGTTTATTTTTAGAGGCAAAACACCCGTTAAAAAAGTCTTGGGAGGGGGAAGCACGTTTTCTTTCATTTTGAGGGCTGGAAGCATTTTTCCCTTTAATTAATCTCTCGTATGATTCCAAATTATATCAGTTCACATCCATTTCACATCATGATGCTATAATGCACGGAAATCTAGAAGCCAATCCCCCCTTTTTCTACCCCCTTCCTTCAATACTGATCCGTACCTCCGACTAGGAATGTGAAAGAATGAAAGAGGATGATCAGGTTCAGTGTTTCTCCAAGTCTCGAAAGGGAATGGGTCTGGCCAGCTAATAAGTTCCTTTCAAATCCAATTTTCCTGTTGGAACTTTGTTTACTGATTATCATTGAGCTGTGAGCTGATTACAGATCATGATTAAGACTTCGTTCAAACAACACAAAGCACACTAATTAATCGCCCATAGTTTACTTATAGCCATTAAATATTCTATTAACTCAAATCACTTGTTTAAGAATTGAGTTCGCATGTGCTTTGGGGTAATGACATTCATTTGTGTCCCGCTTTTAGTGTAATGACGTTTTTTTCTCTAATCATCTTTTAAGGTAGATAAGAGGATCCATTTCCCGATTTCAGTCTATATGGCCCGATCCCATATGTGAACGATCTGAATTTCAAAAAAAAAAAAAAACTCGTGATTTGCTCGATAAGTAACCTAGTATTGGAAAGGCTGAAAAATAATGGAGAAATTTGCAATATAGTCTATCCCAGTTCTAACCCCTGAATCAGTTTGAATTTGGAAACCATATCCAATATAGGAGTTTGTCATTTAATAAATATTGGAGTTGGCTACACTAACGATGGTACATAATTTGGTTGTCAAGGATCCAAAACATCAAGGTTAATTTCTCAGAAAGGA
>BQKN01051890.1:0-26003 GCA_022839385.1 Asparagus kiusianus | reverse complement strand
TTATAATAATGGTCAGTCTTTGAGGCACAAAGCAAATACACAGCAAAAGATCTAATTCCACTTTTAAAGAAAGCACTGCGTTGAATGAATACCAAGCTAGTTGCAACCCGTGCACATAAAACCTTAGCAGTTTGAGATGCAGGGATGCTAATTAGTCCCTAAAACTCACATTAACTCAACCTAACGAGCTACTAGTAAATGAGAAGTGTTAGATAATGCTGATAAAATCTAAACCCTTGAGGTGCCAAGCTTTCGCTCAAACAGGCGACGCAGGAGGTAGACCTGGAGCACGCTGGCCCCAATTAGCGCAACAAACTCAAAGGTCGCCTTGTGAATTGCCCTTCTGCTCATCGCTTCGTTCACTGCAGGAACATCGACGCACGATTGTGTTTAGTTCTCATAACTGAGCAGTGGGTACAAATGAAGCTTGAAATGAAATAAAGTTTTCATGCGTACCACACGTGTCAAATGCTACAAGCTGCTGCTTGTATAGATAACTTACGTTCAGATGAAAAAACTTAATGGCCAGTTTCATCATCAGCATCTTTTAATTAGCTGTTTTCTTTGTGTGAGATAAGCTAAACTATACGAACTAAACTAATCAATGAGAACATTTCAACTTAACTGTCCCTCAGTCACATATAAACCCAAACGCAGTCAAAGCTTGTATATATTTGTGCCAGTCTCGACAATTTGGCAAATTCATCTCTCTTAAGACGCGATTCATCGATGTACACTATCTACTAAATGTGGCATATATAAATTTGCAGTCTCCAAGATTCAAAGCAAGTATCATCCGTTACAGATATTCCAGACTGTTACCGAAACAAATCAGTTCTGTAGATACCTGCTCATCAACTAAGGCAGCTCTGATGAGCATAATTAGACATGATGATTATGTTTGCTAATTCTTATATTTAATGACATGTAAAACTCGTCGAGTTGCTTCTGCTGTTGTTAACTCGTGGTGACTCTCGTCTTTTCATCATCAAACTTTCAATCGGCAAACAAATAGAGACTGATAAGCCGAATATATGAACAAAATGGAAGTACCTAATGCTTGGCGATCAGTCTGGGCTTCAAGCCAGTGCTGCTCAAATTGTATGCTGTAAAGGGCTTCTTCCAGCCTTGAAATTTGTTCCAATAAAGGGTACAAATGCTCTGCAATTCAAAATTACATCACAAAAAAACCTTGGATACCAGGTTTGTAAATAAAAGTGAGAAAATGATGAGGTTTAATTTACCATCTTTTGCGTGATCATCAAAGTGGAAAAAATGGCCAACGTGTACGTCAAAATCGACGGTTTCATGATAAGGGGACTTATTGGTGAAACAAAAACGGTGAAATCCTTTTTTGTGAGCGACAAATTCAAATTTCTCGTTCGACTTGTCTTGGAGATCAACAATCTGATCACCAGATGGACCTTTCACCTGTGAATATTTCAGATAATTCGCAAAGTTAGTGATGGTAAGGTGCAATATGTATACATATAGGGTATCCCAAATAAGTGTAACATAACAGGTTTTGCTCACGAAGAAGCACATGATTCTTATCCTAAAGCTTGTGAGTCAGAAATTTCTTGCTTATGGATCAAACAGAAAATAGAGCGTACAGTACTTTACTGCTGCTTTGAGACAAGAAAATTGGAAAAATGTAAAAACGATAAACATGTTTGTAAGATCGATGTACAGGTACACAGGACGAGATAGTTCATGTCCATGCAGGCAAAATCAGTCATGTCCGATCTTGGTTTTGGTACGACAACTTTACGTGCCATCAGAATAGGCAACTGATTCAAAGCGGCGTGATACCTTGATTCAGAAACCTGAAATTCCCCACGATTCTTCAGACGACCATGGGTATCAAATCCTCGAGCGTGACTAAAGGAACCCCCTTCTAAATGCATGACCTCGGTATTCCAGTAAATTAATTTGTTGTGTACGCTCAATAAGAGAGTCGAATCTCAGACATTGGCTTATTATTCATAGGCAGCTTACTAACTCGGTTGGACCTTTGTGGGCATTGTTACCGTACTTGTTCCTATATTCCCTTGTTGACGTATAATCTCTTCCCTAACTAATAAATTTCATCGTCATATTGCCCGGTTGCTTGATGAACGAATATATTATGCAATATCAAATAAAAAACAACTAAATTTTCATAATTATAAAGCAAATAACGTACCATAAGATCGACACCATCTTGACTAGAACTCCACGGAGAGTCCGTTTTGATCACAACAAAAGACACGTGCACGTTGTCGCCGTCGTCAGGAACTGAATGGGCGAAGCATTCTTCACGATCTATAACAAATCTAATTCCATTAACCGTTTGAAAACAAGAAGAAGAAGAAAAAAGGGCCCATAAAACTATGGAAAATGCAAAAGAAATTGGAAAAAAACATCCCTCCATTTTCTTAAAATTTTATTAGGGGTGTTTTTGAAGAAGAAAGGGGAAGGAGAAAGAGAGGTTTTTGTGTGAAAAATCGAAAGTATTTTAGGATCTGTGAAAATTTAGAGTAAGGACATGTAGGTAGATGACTGTATTATTACCCCACATTTTATTTTCGAATATTTTTTTCCTTTTGATTTATTTCCTCTCAATCTTTCTATAATTATTTGATGCTCCACAGCCTCAAACTAACTATAATTGTCACTTAATTTGACCACTTCCTAGATCTAACGTTACTAATACTCTGTTAATTTTTTTAATTTTTATTCAGTAAATAAATATATCATCGCCTTAGATTCTAAGTTCCTTTTAAATTTTGTATTAAACTCCAAAATCTTTATTTTTATTTTTCTAAGGCTAAATGTGACTTAAATACCACAAAGTTTCCTCCTTCTAACACTTACACACCATGAGTTGTTTCTATGGCAAATAAATACCACAAATTGTTTAAAATAGGTAAGTTAGCACTCTCGATCATGCAAACGTAAAAAATTTCATCCGAATATTTCTCCATGATACTTGCATGCTATACATGCTAATTTTAGAGCTTTTTAACTAGTAATTTTTGTTAGCTTTGCTATAAAAGCTATCAAAATTCTTTTTAAACCTATTTTAATTCTACTTTAAAATAGAGTTGGGATATATTTAATAATAAATTTAACAAATATTAGTAGTTAGAAATTTATAAAATTAACATGTTAGTGTGATATGAGAATATATTCAGATGAAATTTTCTTACGTTTGCATAACTGAGGGTATTAACATGCCAAATTTTTGACAACTTATAATATTTATTTACCAAAAACACACTTGAAGGTATATAAGCGTCAAAAAGGACGAAACTTTGGGGTATTTAAATGCCATTTAACCTATTCCTAATTTATATCCCCAATTCTTTTTATATTATTAGTTCCCAACTAAGCAGAGGCGAGGCTGACCCGACCCGAACCCGATCCCCTAGACCGCTGACAAACTTCGCTTGTTGAGCTGGAGCTCGATAACAGAACGCGACCCAAAGCTAGAAAGGATGCATGCATGTCAGCAAAATTCTTTGAATCTAGCTAGCTAGCATATGTATGCCCCTTAAATCATCATGGGTATTTACAAAAATACCTTCCAAATATAATAATTTATCAACAGGATTTTAGCACTAAGTTGATGATTTATTAATTTAAAGGTATTTTTTTTCACAAAATGGATGATTGAAGGATAGTTTTGCAATTTAGGAGTACTTTTGCAAATACCCATGTAAGGGGGTACGTATGCAAATAACCCAAAAATATATAACAGAAGGAAAATAATAATATATTCTTCCTGATTATTGAGAGAGAGAGAGAGATGGAGGGCGAGAGGAAAGTAGTGGTTGCCGCTCTCCAGTTTGCTTGCTCCGATTCGGTCTCTGAAAACGTTGACACTGCCGAAAGGTTCAATCTTTTGATCTCTCTTCCTTCACTAAGTTTCTGAGATGTGTGTTGTTAACCTAGAAAAACTCGCTCTGAGATTCTTGAATCGTTTTTACAGCAATTTTTGGGGTTTGAGGATTTGTTGGACTAAAATGGCCAAATGGGTAATCGCCAAATCAGTGTATTGTATGAAAAATAAGCAAAAGGAGGGAACTTTCCTATAGGATTTCACTAGTTGTTTTATCGGAGATTGGGGGCATGGACTTCCACTGAAGTAGTGCATTTTCTAACACTTTTCCCCGTTTAATTTTCAGCAGAAACAGTTTTATTTATTTATTTTTTTTTTTTTGAAAAATAAGCATCAAGGTTACTGATATCTCAATAGATCTAACTGATGCATCAAGAAACCTCTTTAGTTGTATTGTTGGAAAAGTGTTAATTTTGCAACCAATTTACCATGGGTAATATATCCTCAGTATGCATGATTTTTGTTTATATACCTTTCAAGGCACGTCTATCAGTACGAACAGAAGCGATCGTCCAAATTGATCACATACACATAACTAAGTTGGCCACACACACATTGATGACATATTAGCAGAGATCTTCATACTTGTTCCTTCTCCATTACCCAAATTCTATGTGCCTGTGCAATGATCATAAGCTCACATGTATGCAGGTTGGTTAGAGCAGCACATGAGAAGGGTGCGAATATTATTCTCATTCAGGTACGCTTCCCGAAATACGGATATTATGCTGCTTGAGAGATTTCTGAACTTTAAATGTAGTGTATTACTGTATTCGCAAAAAATCCAAGTAGCGGTTCGTACCTCCTGTTCTTAACATTATGTGTTTGTTGGTTATGTTTTTTTTATAAAAAAGGAATTATTCGAAGGCTATTACTTCTGTCAAGCTCAAAAGGAGGAGTTCTTTAAACGAGCCAAGCCATACAAAGGACACCCAACAATTTTGAGGTTGGTAACATGATGGCATACTGAAGTTCATATTTCTTTTGCCGTTATACATCAACAAAATAAATCAATGTCAACTTATAGCGAATTGCTAATATCTCTTATATTGCATGTTGCATTCAGGATGCAGGAACTTGCCAAGGAGTTGGGTGTGGTAATACCTGTGAGTTTCTTCGAAGAAGCAAATAATGCTCACTACAATTCTATAGCCATTATTGATGCTGATGGAAGTGATCTTGGACTTTATCGGAAATCTCATATTCCAGATGGGCCAGGCAAGTACTGTTAGAATCTTCTGATACACTACGCTTATTGATATCTTGTTTATGACTTTCACAAGGTCGATTAGTTTCATGAGTGATTTATGACTTTTGTTCCAGGATATCAAGAGAAGTTCTATTTCAACCCAGGTGATACTGGTTTCAAGGTCAGGTTTCTTTTACGTACTGAGTTGTAAGTCTAGTTTGATTATATACTAGTTAAACTCTTAAATTGATATTTCCCTCAATGCAATCCAATGGCAGGTTTTTGCTACCAAGTTTGCCAAAATTGGAGTGGGTAAGCAACTTCTTCAGCTATCAAAATAATTCCCCCCCCTCGCAGGGCCTCCCCTTATTATATTAATTTATTATTAAGGGTTAATTTTGGATAGACTCTCTGTACTACCTGCAATTGCGGATGGAGGCCCTTTCATTTTATTATTGCAATAGACTCCTGAGTGAATTTTTTTGACTCTTTCATCCTCGAGAAAGAGAAAATTATTTTTTGACAAGTAGACCATGTGAGGGTAAAAGAGTAAAAAAATTCACTTTTAAATGGTCTATCCACAATTGGGCGACAGTGCAGGGGATCTATCCTCAATGATAGAACCACGGGTGTCAATCTGCAATTAACCCTATAATTATACTACATATTGCATGTGTGACATTTTCCCATTAAACCTAAATACTACATATTTTATGAGAGATTTAAGACTTTTGCTTCATCATATGACAGCAATTTGTTGGGATCAGTGGTTTCCTGAGGCAGCAAGGGCTATGGTTCTTCAAGGTGCGGAAATTTTGTTCTACCCAACTGCTATAGGATCAGAACCTCAAGATGAAGGACTGGACTCCAGAGAGCATTGGAAAAGAGTAATGCAAGGCCATGCTGGGGCTAATTTGGTACTTTTTACTTCTCAGCATAGCTCTTCTTTAGAAGGAAAAATAAAAAATGTGATCTTTCTCGTTTGGATACTCATTTGTGTGATGTACTATGATTGATGCAGGTTCCTCTTGTGGCTTCTAATCGAATTGGGAAGGAGACGATCAAAACAGAACATGGTGACAGTGTTATAACATTCTATGGAAATTCCTTCATTGCAGGTATCCCCCCCCCCCTTTTCATATTTCTTTAATCATAGAGAAGGGAGGGAGAATAATTAGTATTGCAAAAAGACCATTTTCACCCTTTAGGTAGTGCATCGACATTGTTTGTCTTAACTCTGTAATCTAGAACATACATATACCATAATTATAATAGTCTTCTTACCACTTAACCTTTAACCACGTGGTTTCGAAATTGGTGGTTTAGGACTTATCCACAATTTATTGGCGTTGAGTAGTGAAAGTATGATGAGAGTTTTTTTTGTGTATATATGCTGGTATAAAGATCAAGATGAATAGTGTTGATCATCTCATACGCGATGCTCGTTATTCAACCACCCCTACTTGCTACATTTTTTTGTACCCACTCTTAACAATCTATTGTTCTTGTACACAATGTTCCTTCTATTGTTGTCAGACTGCTAATTTTGCAGTGAACAGTATTGATTATCCCATTCTACGGTGAAAATGGACTTTTTTGCTGGCACAGGAGGAAAATTTTCTCTAAAGGAATTATTATAAATATTAATGATGAATTAACTTACATCCTCTTGTTTGGGTCTATTTTATCTAAGAGCCTGTTTGGATTTGTACGGGGTGAAGGGAAGTTAAGGGAAACTAGGTGAGAGAATGGAAGAGAAGGGAAGGGAGTTCCCTTCCCCTTGGTTACACCCCAATTTGAGGGGTAACAAATTTTATATTATTAGGGGGTGAATCAAGGGGAACTAGGGTGAATAACTTCACATCCTAAATGTTCCCAAACAAGGTGAATGGAGGTGAATGGTTCTCCTAACTTCCCTTCACCCTTATTCCCCTCAATCCAAACAAGCCCTAAAAGATGAATATGTATATCTGATCCTTGACTTCCATGTTGAACAAATTCTGCAATGTTGGGTCTTTGATTACATGAAATCACAGTGGTCGTCAAAGAAGCTTAAGTTACAAGTTAGGAATTTAGTTAATTGCTCTGATCATCTCTCTATAACAGGCCCAAAGGGGGAAATATTGGCGCTCGCTAATGATAAAGATGAAGCCATCTTGATAGCCGAGTTCGACTTGGATAAACTCAAGTCAAAGAGGCATGGTTGGGGTGTGTTTAGAGATCGACGTCCACAACTATACAAGGCTTTGTTGACTTTGGATGGCAGTAATCCTTCATCATGAGCTTGAATTATTCATGTAAGGTTGATAGTTGCCTCGCATTGAGGTTCATGTATTACATGTAGAAAGAATATCTCAAGCCACTGATTTTTGCAATAATAGTTTGGCTTTAAAATAAATACAACACCTGCAGAGAAATAAATGATCATATTTATTTTTGTAAGATACAAAAGCTTCTAGGATATAGTTTGAGAACTTGGAGGTTGAATATGATGGTTATTTATATTGCAACAAGATTGAAAGCATGATTAATTTATGATATGGAGGTTGAATATGTCAGTTTTGGTAATAGATAGTGATCATAAATATTGGTTTCGACTGGAAGACCATTTTTTTTCCTTTATATTTTTCTTAATGAGACATAGTTTCTTTGTCCAAAGGCGATGAAATTGAGCATCAGGAACTATGAATACAAATTCCAGGAACATGAAAATAAACTACACCAGGATCAGGCACTATGAATACAGAGCACAAACGAAATTCTTTCAAACACAGGAGAGTAAATTACTTACATGCTTGGATAAAAAAATTGAAATGATCAATAATCTGAGAATTCCATTACATAAACTTTTTGGGACTCGGAAGATTTTCCATACATAGGACCAGCATATTATAAATGAAATCGAACTCACACAGATATATCTTTACCAAATAGTCCAGCTATTCCTCTCCCTGGATCTTCTTGTTTGATGAGGGATTCCCCAACCAGGACCTATAATGCCAGTAGAATAAAATTTTTATAATGCAAGCAGACTAAAAAAAAGATTGGAATGGCACTAAAAAAAGATTGGTACCTTCAACCAAAGTAGACCATTTTAGCAGAAATATGACTATTCCATACAATTTTGTAACACACACACATACATATGTACATATATGTATACATTATAAAAAAAGACTGGTGCGCATGCGTGTATGCGCGTGCGTGAGTGAGTGCGTGCGTGCATCTGTGTGTGTCTGTGTACGCGCGTGCGCGTGTGAGTGCACCATTTGCACCATGTTGGTGACAGGTTTCCTTGATTTACCAGAAAGGCCCTCTCTTGCTTGCATTAGCAATCGTTTTGTCAAAATTAGTTGGGTGACAACAGTTGTCAACAACTCGGCTATATTGTTATCTGTAGCTTGTACATACCTATCATGCTTCATTACTGAGAATAGGACTGAACAGAGATAATGCTGACGTCAATCATGATGATATAAGATATATAGCTGTAACGACACTGTGATGATGTACCACCCATCTCCACTGAAGGAAGGCTTCAACAACGATAATGATGAAATCAATAATGACGATCTAAAATATACAGCTATAATGATGCAGTGATGTGAGGTGAGGGGAGAGACAAAAAAGCTGAAGTGCCTTTGATAGTGGGTTTTTAGAAGGGAATCTTGAGTGAGGTGAGGTGAGGTGAGGTAGAGTAAGGGGGCAACTTAAAATCAACTAGAAATGAAAAGAGAGAAGAATCCTTCCAAATTGGAGGTGAGAGAAAATGAACTACAAAGTGCGAAAGTGATGTGTTTTCTCTCTCCTACCTCCTACCAACCAAAAAAGCACAAAATGTACACTTCCTTGCACCTCACCTCAGGTTCCTTCTTCGTACCCCTACCAAACCATGCCTTATTAAAAGAGTAAATTGACAGCTGGGACAAAATAATAATAATGTACTTATAATGTCACTTGGTAAATCCAATGATGATCCTTAAAACTTTAACAAAGCAGGATAAATACTCACAGCACCCTTATTGTCGTCATCATCAGGACACAAATAGTTAATACAGTCATAATGCACCATTATAAACTAAAAATTGAAATTATTTTTATTCGCCTAAGACAGTAAATATTTGTAGGGTAAGGTCGTGTTACTTACAGCTTTAACTCCAGCATCTTGAACATATGAGATATCTTCAGGAGTAAACAAGCCAGATTCTCCAACTACCTGCAAATCAAATAGTCACATCCAGTAATTATACAGAGGGAAGGAAAGGTGCTGGGACAGGTTAGCAGTATGCTTATATTGCATTGCAGAAGGTGAAATTGAACAAGTAAAATTTTTCATAACTTTGCAAATAACAATACATAACATTGAGTTGCCGAGGTCTAGGAATACAGATACTGGATCACTGCAATCTCGGTAAGAATTGTACTGTCAAGTATCACACCTTCATGACTAAAAAGGTGGTGATACAAACAAACATAGGTACAACTAACAATAATAATATACAACTTACAAATTGTAAAAATTAGAAAAATAAAAAAAAATATTACTATAGCTCTACCCCTTTAGGATATGCTGAGACTACTGTGAGTGCAAAATATGACTGAAAATTCGTCATGTGATGGGTCTTCTGACCACAGGAAATGCAAACTAATACTACAAACCACATTGCTACCTGTTTTATGTATCAGGCAAGAGTAACAATAAAGCAGTCAGTAAATTGCAACTTATTCAAGAAACAGAATCCAATCAATCAGCATTACAATCACACACAAATGATACGAAATTCAAGCCATGTAAAAAAGTGAAATAGGTGCTGTGAACTATTAAACCCGATGCTAGTGGTTTCAGATGCAAAATTGCCAGAGGTCAGAAATCTTACCATTATATCTCTTTGTCGTATAGTATCTCCGCGCTTTCCCTCCAGAAGATTTTTTGTGTTTGAAATATCGACTTCAAAAGTTTCTACATCAAGTCAAAGTAGGTTTAAATGCAATAGATACAGACAATTTCAATACAATACATATTGTTAAGAGGTACAGCAGCATACCAAGGTTACGGTTATTTATGCCAATGAGTTGGATCCCATCTATGCTCAAAACACGGTCCATTTCCCTTTCATCATGTACCTATAATAAAATATTGAAATGTTTACCTGATCTCCATAAAAAACATCATAAAGGTAATTAGAGTATGAAATTTTTCTGACAGCCTAGACAGTTTCAGAGAAAGGTAACCATCTATGGAAATGTACATAATATTACAATACCTTGGAAATTTAATAGTCATGCTATGTTGTCACCTCACTACATCTTGTGCAGTCACCCATCAATTGTTTCATTAAACTGAAATATTAATCTAAAAACCCACTTGATAACATTGTTTTAAATATCACTGACATGACCGATATATTGGCTGATATATCTTTTTACAAGGCTTGCTGCAAAATGATATGGTCTAAATATACTTTATATTGCTTTTAGACAATTTTGGGCTAAATATCCCCGACATGGTCGATATTTCAACCGATAGTCCTTTTATATGACTTGTCCTAAAATGATACACCGCTTTGGCAATTTTCAAGAGACATATTATGATTTTCCCAATATATCATGTGGCATTTGGCCTCAAAAAAATTGGATGAAATGCTGCAATGTCGAATTGGGCTTTTATTGGTTTTAAAAGGTTGATTAGTGATCCTAAACATATATTACATTTTCGAATACTTAGATTTCATTAAGTATGTTTAGATTATATTATAGGACATTATATTATTTATATTCACATCATCAATATAGCACCCCGATTTTTAATACATATCCTAATATTTCCCTGATATCCGCATTCCGATATGAATTTGGTTGTCTAACATTTCCCAGAAATCCGATATTTAACATCTTTCTTCATAATGATTTAAAGTAAGACATTCATGAACCCCACTAGGGCTCTAAAGAAACTCTTGAAAATTAAACAAAGCATCAGAAAATAGTATCTGCTCAAATGCATGATCAATAAAAGAAAATGAATGTTTTGGTATAGATGTCTTAGCTACAGATTGAGTATGCAAGAGAAGCCAGTGTTATTCTGTAGTAAAATCTCGAGCTAGCAAATGTTCTTATTCATGATAGAATGCCATCTATTAAGTAATAGCTGCATGATTTTCTCGACGTTTCTCCAATACACTCAATTCTAAACCTGTAGCTAATCAGATAGAAATGTCTACAATCTAAGGTTGCATTGGAAATTGCAACACTCTAGAACAGAAGCAGGTGTTCACATAGTCAAAAGAGCTATCATTCGAAAACTGATAGTGTGGAAAACCGTTGCCTAGAACAAAGATAATTCTAGCTAAATCAGCAAATATAGAACTCCAGCTAATTCAACATATAAACTATGTAATCTAGAAAAGTATGCTACAGTAGATAGTTGAGAGTTATTGAAATCTGTAACGTGAAATAAAGAACTCTTAGAAGCATGCTAAAGTATTTTTTTTTAAACAAAGCAAAGTTGTGGACCTCAACAAGTGCTGTCATCCCAAGCTTACTGCAGATTTTGGCCATATATTTGATATCAAGATCAGGCAACACAGCAGCAATTAATAGGATTGCATCTGCACCTTTCGATCGAGCATAATAAATTTGCCATGCATCAATAATGAATTCTTTGCAAAGAAGAGGGCACTGCAATTATGCACCCATTTTAGAAGCAGATACTGATGGCATATATCTGATAAGAGCAAAAAGGGCCTGTTGAATATAATAACATGTGATGACCAACTTGGGAATAGATAATGCTACTAACCTCAACTCCAACTCTGCGTATAGCCTCTAGATTTTCAAAGCTTCCCTGAAATGGAGAAGGCATAAAAAATTTGTCAACCATGTCAATGACCAATGGTTCCGTGTCCAGAAGTCCTTATTTCTTAATCCATAAAATAAAATATGCAAACGAAAAAGTAAAGACACCTGAAAGTACTTTTCATCGGTCAAAACACTTAAGCAAGTTGCACCATTTCTCTCATAAGCTTTAGCGATTTGAATCTGTTACAAATCAAATGACATAATATGATGACATCAGCAACATATGCAAGGTAAATAAGTTCCTCCAACATTGACTGTTAGGCAACATAATATGCATTGCCATTTGAAACCTTTGAGCATATTAGATTCAACTGCAGCAGGCTTCCAAAGACAATTCAATAGAAGTATGCAGCAAAGTTTTTAATTGCCACAATCTACCAGTCACCCCATGATCTATCCTAAAACCTAAGTCTAGAAGAGACGAGATCATTAACAGAACAAGAGGCCTGAGCTCAAGTGTCAAAGAAACTATGTAGAAGAAATGGTATTCTCCAACTGATGTCTTTGTAAGTGAAGTGCAATTTTCCCCCTCATTTAATTTTTTCTTGTGTATTTAGTTATTTACTCATCTTGTTGATGTTTTGGAAATTGAGAATGGAAAGGTAAATAAAATACTGAAAAAAACCATAAATGACAGTAGGATCAATCCAGATCCTCAGCACCTGTTTTCGTCTGCCAATGCTTATCTTATAATTATATCTGTATCAAACTCAATTAAGTTCAATTGTCCCCTGACAGAGCTAAAGGTATGAAGGATTTTGGGCTACAGAATGATTGTACTTTGGGTATCAATCATTGTAGCTTAAATCATTGTAGCTTGGATAAGAAGGGATTAGAGAAGCTATAGATGCTGGAGAGCAAAAAAAAACCCAATTGATGCAGCGACATAAGCAGGATCAACATTCTACCACAAGTAAATTGGACAAACTAAAGTAGGTCTGAAATATTGTAAGAACAGACCAATGTTACAAATTGCGCTAGGCAGACTAGGCATTTGAGCTAGCGTCAAGCGCCTAGTCACCTAGGCGTGGCGTCTAGGCATTTGGGTATTTTTTAAATTATTTAATTATAATAATTGATAAAAATATGTATTAAATTCATATAAATTTGATAAAAAATAGATGACAATCTTAGATCCACAATAAACCATGCATACTTAAATACTAAATAGCCAAAATAATAACTAACAAGGTTAAGAAAGCGCTAGAGGGCCTAGGCGTTGAACCTGACGCCTAAAGCCTAGGAGGTTTTCTTTTTTTATTTTGTAATTACAATAACTGATAGTAAATATCAATGTTATAGAAAGCCTAGTGCCGGACTAGTGTCTAAACAGATTTCTTTCTTCATTTAAGTGGTGGTCGAGAAGGTTTTGCTTAAGATTGGGGAGGTAGTAGAGGTGTTCATATTTGGAGGTTAAAGGCGTTTAGAGGACGTGGA
This sequence comes from Asparagus kiusianus, assembly GCA_022839385.1. Classification (NCBI taxonomy): domain Eukaryota; kingdom Viridiplantae; phylum Streptophyta; class Magnoliopsida; order Asparagales; family Asparagaceae; genus Asparagus; species Asparagus kiusianus. The sequence continues at coordinate 12,639 of BQKN01051890.1, read as the reverse complement.
GGCTGCAATACAGAAAATCACGATCAAGACCTAAAGGGTGCAGGCCACGTAAGCAGACAACGCTTCCCTAAATATTCCCAAAACTAAGTGGGCAACCTAGGTACTGCCTAGGCGCTAGGCGCTAGTTAGGCGGCCTAGGTACAGCCTAGGCCTAGGCATATGTCTAGGCGGACTAGGCGGAGGTTTTTTAAAATAGTGGAACAGACAGGGTCATAAAATTTTTCTTGGCTTTCAAAGAGAAATACTTCTTTCATAATCATAATGCAAACAATTTAATACTAGAACAACTAAATTGGAAATAACAAACTCACTGGATCAAAATCCTCTCGTAGCACTCCTCTGCTTGGAGAAGCCTTTTTAACCTCGGCTATGAGAGCAGGCATACCAGTTCTTTGATATGATGCTCGCAAAGCCCCAACAAAATCTCTAACAGGAGGTGCATGGTTAAGAGCCTTGTTCAACACAGACAAAGGTTTCCTTTCTTTGAGCTGAATTGAGAATAATAATAGAGAGGAAAATTATTAGTATTAGTCACTTGATAAGGGAATTAACATATCAATACTATTTTCTGCTAGTTTTGAGAGTGCCTGTGAGATTTCTTTATCCTTGTCCCATATAATTTTCTCAAGGATGTTTCGAGGAGTGTTTCCCTCATTTTCCAAGCGGAATTCAAAAGGCCCTACTGCATGCATTGGGGGTCCTGTTGGAGGACGTCTTCTAATTCGTATGCCCTGGTTTTCTAAAATGTCACCTATTGGATTTCCATTTTCAAACTCTCTGGCTTCCCTTGAGTTTGCAACATAATCACTGGTGTAGGCAACTGCACCACATGTGTCCACTGAATCCTGCAAATTCAACTGCTCAGAAATTTAGAGTTGAGAGAAGAGGTTACACAAGTTAAGAAGATTGCAGCACACAGTAAAAGAAAACCTACTGAACTTAGAGTTGATATGTTTGTTCCCATTATTGGTACGGTAGGTCAGAGACTTACTTCATTGGTTTTCACTTTTCTATGTTTTGAAAATAGGTACTTGATTTCAGGTTTTCATATCATCAAAGCATTTGAAAACTGTTCAAAAATATATTCGAAGAAATTCAAAGTTAAAAAATGCTAGTTGTTAAATGAAAGAATTCATGACCAGCAACAAAAGTAATCACATTTAAAACACATGCAGCTATGAAAGTGAGGTGTCTTTCCAATTTGTGAAATGCTTCAAGAAAAACTAATAGCAGACCAATATTTCACATATACCATACACGAGCATGAAACACATGAATAGACACATATGTGCACATTGCAGAAGGGGTAAATGGAATATAGTTGTCATTGTTGTGAATATAATAAAGCTGCAGTACAAAAGGGAGAAAAAGAGACAGTGGCAGTTATAAGATGTTACTGCATCTGCTGGCTCCTCCACTTCTACCTAGGCTTTCAAGTTCCTCCTCTAATAAGAGATAAGAAAAGAAGTAATTGCCAACAAAGACGAATATGGTATATACATTACAGAGAGGTGGAATCCAAAATAAACATCCCAATATATGCAGGAGAACAGAGATAAATCAGATTAATAGAGCAACTAGAGATTTATTTCATCAGCTATGGCTGTCCTACTACTTGAAGGTTGTATTTTGCACGCCTGAGTCATTTGCCATGCCTTAAAATTAATGAAATTTGAATTTCAAAATGATATCTTTTATTAGGGATTTGTATTAGTGTATAACAAAGTCCATCCATAAGAAATTGAAGCTGCTTCTTTGCAAAATCTTAAACAAGTTAAAAACAACCATGTGAAAAAAGAATGAGATTCCAGGACAGAAAAATGGATAAACAACTATAACTAGCAGGACGGAAATGCAGTAGTCTATTATTTGTCATACCGAATCATCACACAAGCTTTAATGCTAATGATAAAAAACATCCCCTAGTTAATTGGGTGATAGTATCTAAGGAACACAGTGTAGAGGTGCATTCACCGGAAAGTTTTGAGAATGGCACCGTCTGAAATTTATAACCATCCATTGCATGTTAGCTCTTTTGATAACTCAAGAATCTGTTAAAAACTGTACTTTCACGCCTTCTCACATATAGCATATTAGGGGTTTAAATTGGACCGTGTAGATTCAGTTATGTGCAAATATGTAATCATAGCTAACTGAGAAAGCAATATCTTGAATCGAAAGGTTGATGGCACACTGTACATAGCCGGGAAGGCATCGAGATGGTGAAGATGACATCAGATGCTCCTGAGCAACACTATGGAAGGATGGCTTTAACTCTTCAAAGGACAAGGATGGCGTTACAACTCCTATGAAAACTCTAAAGAACTACATGAGAAAGAACATAAGCATAGAAACTGTCCAAGCTATTGGGAAAAGGAGTAACTTGTGGAAAGAGATAAATTTGATTAAGTCAATTATGGAGAAGGGATAGCTTGCTCCTGAACATAATAAATTGGCTGAAAAGAATTTTAATTAGAAGAAGGAAATACGTCCGGTAAATAGTTCATTTTCTTCATTTCTCCTTTTTTTATGGTAGTCGCTATAACTCAAACTCCTTGTAGCATCTTTCATGCAACCTGCAAATTTAGCAACTAATGTTCTGCTTCTCTTGTAGATACTTCTTCATGTTCTCCTAATAGATTAGGTAATAATAAAATCGTCGAGAATCGTAACATAAATTAAATTCCCATTATTGATGATTTAACAACTGTCGATTAAAAATACATGGGAAAATTGCTTTTAGCCCCCAAAATAATAACAAGTAACCCCCCCCCCCCACACACACACACACTCCCCAAAGATTTTTTCAAAGCTCCCAAAACCCTAAAAATAAATTCATAATTCCTTTCACCCTCAAACCATGTTCCCACATGACCCAGTGTTTAAAAAAAATACCCAAAATGACATTTGATTTAACCGCCTCCCACTTCTCAAAACCACTCCTCGTCGAGGGTGCTAGCCTCTCTTCTGTCCAAGCAAACCGACTACCCACAATTTCTAAACCTTAATAAATCAACCCACACCAGAGCAAAATCCAACCTATTCTCTTGTAATCTTGCCATCGTACACCCTAATCGGAATCATAGTTGACAAGTCAGCTCCTAAAGTGGTCACCCCAGTAGATATCAACGAAGACGACAACGCGTCATAGTACGTCGTCAAAAGAAAGCCTTTGAGCACAGAGTGGACTGAAGCTGGCACATCAATTACTGATGTTCTAGAGGGCATAGCAGCTGGTCATCCTCCTCCCACAAGTCCAGTTCAACCCACAAACCCAGTCCAACGCACTGATATAGAGAGCAGCACCGACGACGCCTTGAGAGCACTCCTCGATCTAAAGAGAGGAACAAATAGGAGCGATGTGGAAGAGATGCATTTGACAATCAAAAAGAGTTGAGTTTACTTCATAATTTAGTTATTTATAATGTTGCGTGTTGTGTTAATTGTGAAGGTTACAGTTAAGCTGTGAAGGTTTGCTTTTAGTAGTCAAGAACATTCATTAATTGTTAAGGTTTTGTGTTAGTTGTTTAGGTTATGAATATGTTGTGAAGGATACTATTAACTTTGACTTGTTAGTTGTTAAGGTTATTGTTAACGTGTAGCATGTTAGTTGTTAAGGTTACTGGTAACTTGTGGCTTGTTGGTTGTTAAGATTAAGCGTTAGTTGTTAAGGTTACGAGTCTGCTATGAAGGTTATTGTGACTTGTGACTATTAGTTGTTAAGGTTATTGTTAACATATGGCTTTTAGTTGTTAATGTTACTGTTACCTTGTGACATGTTAATTGTTAACGTTATGCTTTTATTGTTAAAGTTATCGATTGATTGTTGATGTTATTGAATGGTTGTTAAGCTTATGATTTTATTGTTAATGTTATTGTTAACTTGTGACATGTTAATTGTTAACGTTATGTCTTGTGGCTTTGCTTTGTAGACAAAATGTTGTATCAGAGTTGCAACCTACTTGTAGCCTTACTGCTTGCTATAAATTCATGCATTCTTTAGTGCAACATATGGGTCAAAAGCATTGGGATGCCTATGAAGATAGTGTATGCAGATACTACTTTCATTTTAGCCCTTCTGATCTTGATCTTCCTACTTTCGAGCACTTGCTGAGACAGTGAGACGAGAATAAGATAAAATTTATCTTCACTGATACCAAAACTGGAGAAGACATCGAGTACTCTCGCTTTGCTTTACCACGCTTTGTTGTAATTAATCTTGATGTCGTACTGTGAGAGCAAGTCATTCTTGATATCAATTGGACGAAGATCTGACCTATCCTTCAAAACATATTGTATTTGATTTGTAATAAACTTGCATGATGTCCTTGAGTTATCAACATTAGCTCCATGTTGACCGCAAGTGTGAGTAGCGCAGAATTTCTTTATAGTCATAATTAAGGAATTTCAGAGTGGGAAGCAAACAACATCCAAGGGCAATCCAGCACGTCCTTGAATCGGCAATGCCCTCTTATATGTTTTTGTTCATTATGGTAAAAATCATACTGGAACCTTTTGGCAATCAAGTAGCAGTGAAGTACTAATCTAACTTCAGCAGCACTACCAAATTTCCGTCCATTTGCACATATGGTCGTGTGCCACTCAGCTAGGATGTTGGTTTGGTTATTAACCATGTCTTCTATCATTATGATCGAGTCGCCAATGAGATTATCATTAGGAATACACTCATCACTACATGGTTAGATGAGCGTGGCAACTATGCATCGCGAATTTTTAGTCAGGTGAGTCCTAAAAAAGGCTAACAAACAACTCGTAAGGTTAACAACCAACAATAACCTTAACAACCAACTCATAAGGCTAACAAAAATTCATAAATATCTACTACAGTTAACAATCAACTCATAACCTTAACAACCAACTCATAACTACCTACTAATGTTGACAACTAACTCAAAACCTTAACTAACTCATAGCCTCTACAATAAATGCATAAGGTTAATAACCAACTCATAACTATTTACTAAGGTTAACAATCAACTTATAACCTTAATAACCAACTCATAACCCTAACAACCAACTCATAAGGAAATTAAAATTAAAATGCTTACACATTTTCTAGAGAAGTTTAGGTGTTCTGAGAAGTTGAGGATTCCCCAGCGGAGGCGGGGACAGCATATAAGTTTATGTCTGTAAATCCATTACGACGACAATACTCAAACATCAATCTCAAGTTCTCGTCATTTTCAATTGCAAAACTAAACTTTTTCCCTTTCGGATATGAATTTCGGTGAAAGATATTGCAATGGTAGTTTAAGCCTTTGGGACACTTGATACTTCAGGCTAATGATTTCTGTAGGTCTATTGATAACTACGGAAACACCCTCACCCTCTTTGCTGCTTTTGGTGTTTGTAACCATGCAAAGGATGGATCCACCCGTCATTTTGAAAAAAAGTAGTTGAAGAATCAAAGATGATTTATGGAGGAGAATTAAATGGCCGGGAGAGAGTAGTTGGGCTAAGCAAAGATGATTTATTGGGGGGGGGGGGGGTAGAAGATGCGTAGAAATTGGAGAAAATGGGGTTTTCCTCTCCAAAACTCCTTTCCAATCACCATTAATGCCTCCGGTCCCTATTCTCTGGTGACCGGCTGCTAGAGAGAGTGAGTGAGGGTATTTTTCATATGTTCAAAAATATGCATGAGGTTTCAATTCCAAATTTTGGGGGTGAAAGGAACTATGAATTTGCTTTTCAGGCTTTGCGAGCTTGGAAAAAGTCATGGGGGGAGAATACTTGTTGTTATTTTGGGGCTAGAAGCAATTTCCCCAAAATACTAGAAGTATTTTGTATGTAACTGAGATTGATATATTACTAGAAATAAACTTTTGCACGATCCAGCAACTCAATTCTATCAGAAATTGAACAACAAATTATCGATTTATACCGAGAAAAATGAAATTAAAAAGGATTGACTATAATCCATCGACGAACTGAGAAATTACTGACCTTCTCAGCGCTAGTACAGCGAACGACTGGGGATTTCCGCCGGTTATCCATCGAATTATTCGATGCCCACGCCTTAGTCGTTAGATTTCCCCTGCATTGCGAAGATTTTAGAACAGAAATGCTAACCCTAGGAGGAGTTCTAATGCAAAATCCCTCCATTGAATTTGGAAGAAAGAGGAGATATTTTTCCCTCCTCGTCTTTTGCTTGAAAGGGGCTTGAGATTTTACAGGGTGGAGATGAGGTGCGGTCACCTTCGGCGGATGGGGAGCGAGTGACCGTATTCGCTACAGGCTTATCCGTCGTTCGTTACGTTCCACTCAGTTTGTCGACGGAGTTAGTTTCAGAAACCTCCCCGAGCTTTGCGATTGTTACATGTAATCCCCTGACAAATTCAAGAAAAATCCCTGAGCTTTAAGTGCGTTTGGTTGTTAAAAAAAGGGGTTTTTTTTTCTTGAAAGAACACCAAAACGTCAGTTTTAACAGGCTTTCTTGTAAAAACACCTCTTAAAAGAGGCGTTTTTGCAAGAAAGAACATATTGGCGGGCTTTCAGCTGATAAAAACCCTATTTTTTTAACAACCAAACGCGCTCTAAGCGTTGTAGCCTTGCCGTTGCAGGCCACCCCCTTAGCAGGTTTCAATCATAGTGTTTGTTAATAAAAAAAATTGCGTGCTTACAGAAATTGTTTAAGAGGCTGCTTTCAAAAGTAACTTAAGGATGCTAAAGCATGTTATATTTTTTTGGTTTACACCACGTATGGCTTTCATATTTTAATAATTATCATTAAGCATGATATTGTTTTTTAAAATAGCTTTTGATATTTGATTACCAAACAAGAATTTGCAACGGGCTTATATAAATTGTTTCTATAAATAATTTTTTATAAATAACTTATTATAAGATCCAGCAACACCAAATTATTGCACCTTTCATTTCTTTTTTGGTTAATGTCACATTGATAATGTATCTGGCGAACAAGGACTATGGGATACTTTTGTACTTTTTTATGGTTTGGATGCACTCGACGACTACCAATTTTGCCTTGGACGCCGCTGCTATGCCTATTGTTCTCATGGTCGTCTGCTGTTTTGGCCTCCTCGCTAAAGTCATCATGATGATAGGTTTTATTTAAATCGCGAATTCTATCCATTTAGAGGAATTACCTTTTAGCTGATTTTTTTTAATGCTATGTTTGAGAGTTTAGTAAAGGTAGAGAAAGAGAGACGAAATATAATATCTTTTGTATTGATAACTTTTACTTTTCTCCTCTTTTCATTCTTTACCCCACAATCTGAGGGGGAAAGAAATCATAAAAGTTTTATGAAATCTTCTCCTTCCTTTCCCCTTTTTACCCTCCTAACAAAGCTCTCGAATAAAGTTAAACTTAAAACTCTCCTCCCTTCTCCTTCTTTACCCCATCCAAACATAGCATTATTGTTCCAGTGCAATGTTTTTTAGTTGTCTTCATTTTGAATTATTATTATTCATTTAAAGGAATTGTTTTTTTTAAACAGTTTTCTTTTAAGGAAGTATTCTTTTACTGTTCCAATTCTAATGCAATAGTGCGTAGTTGGAAATTTTAAGACCAAAAGTACTTGTATTGATTATTTGATAATCAGTTAGCAATGATTTTGCTGGCATTATTAATAGATGATATACCACGGCCACCTCCTTTGGTGAATTTCCTACAGTATGAAACTCCCTAAAAATGGCTTAGAATTGTTTTGCTTGTCTTAAAACTTTGCCTTGTTAACTTTCCCTCGCAAAAAAGAATGGATTGCTTCCGAAGTCATTGGAACACAACGCTAATGAATGTTACATAACGGGGGTAAAGTGAAAAAGTATTAATTTTTTTCCTTTATTAATTGGATCCTCCTGCCCCTGAAAAGGTTGAAAGTCCAATTAAATCAACGTAAACTTTGGAAGTTATTTCAGAACTCAAATCAATGAACTCATTATGCAATGAAAGTGAACATCATGGCAGTACAAAATGGATACGGATACATGTACAAATCCATTAAATGACTGAAATTTATTTGCTAGCGAGAATGACCAACAACCGACGACCCAAAATTACAAACATTAATACCTCAGGGACCCAAGACACGGGACATGTGAGGTGTCATCATCCGGTTGCACTCAAATAGGAGACCCAAGACACGGGACATGTGAGGTGTCACTATCCGGTTGCATGATGCACTATTCATAAACAGTGCATCATGCAACCAGATGGTGACAACTCACATGTCTTGTGTCTTGGGTCCCCTATTTGGGTCCTTGTAACAACACCCAATTACAAAATAGACTCTAAATTCAGCATTCTCTTTTTTTTCTAAAGAAAAAGGGGAAAATGTGTCCAGGCCCCAAAAGTGGGAACTTCGTGTGGCTAGCCCCCCTGTATTTTGCCCCATGTGGAATAGCCCCAAATACGCATAGTATTTACGACGAGGCCCCGATTACGTCTTTTTCAGATCTCATCCCAGAGAAAGTTACGATCTTGCCCTCTGATGGGACTAAGCTGGGTTAACGTGCCCCTCACCTTTACAAGTACTCTCCCTCTCTTTCTCTCTCTTCCACCTAGCACCGCCATCAAAAACTCTTCATCTTCCTAATCTCTGTACGGATTTCAACGTTTCTAGGGTTTTCGCCGGAAAAATATCGTCCACGGAAGAATCCGGTAACGACTACGAGGTCGCTCACCGACCCGAGTTGGAAGGAAAAGGCGCTTCATCTGCGGGTGGCTCAACGGAGGAAGCTACGGAAGCTACGAAAACCCTCATCGAAATGCAAAAGGAGGCAATACAATGGCGAGCCCAGAAAAGGAGGAAGGCTGTGGCTGGTCATACCAACAAACCCCCCTCAAAAAAACAGTAAGTGTTATGTTATTATTCAGTATTCGGCAACGGCAATGGCTAGGTTTAATCTTCAAGAATACGGGTTTATACCGCGATGAGACAATACATATTACCTCAATATTGTTAGTTCTAGGCTTTGTCCAATGTTAGTTCTAGTTTGAGACCAATGTTAGTTCTAGTTTAAGTCCAATGTTAGTTCTAGTTTGAGTCCAATGTTAGTTCTATAATACTATGTGTTAGCTATTTTGTTCCCGTTAGTGCTAGGTCTAATATTGTTAGTTCTAGGCTTTGTCCAATGTTAGTTCTAGTTTGAGTCAAATGTTAGTTCTAGTTTGAGACCAATGTTAGTTCTAGTTTAAGTCCAATGTTAGTTTTAGTTTGAGTCCAATGTTAATTCTAGTTTGAGTCCAATGTATGTTCTAGTTTGAGTCCAGTGTTAGTTCTAGTTTGAGTCCATTGTTAGTTCTATAACACTACGTGTTAGCTCTATTTTGTTCCAGTTAGTGCTAGGTTAATTATTGTTTCATATGTCTTATTGAACTTACAAATTCAAAAAATTTTGGCAGGCAAAAAATTGCTCTAACAGGCTCAGCAGATACACTAAGGTTAACGGCCAATATCGGGGCTTATTGGGGATTTATGAAGCGCATTGCCCCCAAGATCCGTCAGTGGCATAGGGATGCATATTGCGGTTCTATATTTCAGCACTACATGTTATTTGGGGCTCCTGCGCCTGATCGGCCCACCCTTGAGCTGCTGCTGAGCTTTTTCGACAGAGATAATAACACCTTTTGTATACCTGATTCAAAAAGTGGGGGTATGAAAAATGTTAGTTTTGATTTGCAGTGGGTCCATAACCATACTTATTTCCCACTTTATGGGGAGGACATAAGGAACAATAGGGACTCAAGAAGCAGAATATGGCTGGAATACTTCGCTAAGCTTTTCATTTCTGAAGAGGGTAAGAAGTTAAAAAAAACAGAAACCAGCCAACGTAAACATCTTGAAGGGCTACTTGAACGGCTAGTTGAATCTACAAAAAAGCGGGATATTGAGGATTTTGTTCTGCTACAGATTTTGTACCAATGTTCTATGATATGGAGTCCCATAGCAGGGGAAGGTATCCCTAGACCCTTTGATACGAGTTGCCGTGCGAGCACCCTTTGGTCGCGGAATTACCAAAAGGTGGGTTGAGAAGAGGATGACCAAAACACAAGAAACAATTCAGTATGGCGAAGGAAAATATCTTCTCTAGATTATGAGTATGAAAAGATTACAATCCCTCTCTCACAATCTCACTAGAATTGAGAACAACCTCTCAACTCTTTCTCTAAAACCCTAATACAATTATTAGAATTTCTCTCTCTTAGGTCCTGATTGTTTAGAACCCTAAAACAATCCTATTTATAGATGTGCAAACGTGGATGGTAATCTTGTAAATAAACAAGCCCAAAAGAATCAGGAATCCCCGTCAAAACAGAATCCAAAACGAAACAGGAAACCCAGAAATCGCGATCCGGTCGACCGCCAGGCTTGGTCCGGTCGACCGGCCAGAGAATTTTCTCAAACCCTGCAGCGTGCAGGTTTTTCCGGTCGACCGGCATGTGTGCTGCGGTCGACCGGACAGAGAACTGTCAGCCACCCTGTTCTTTTTGCACGTTTCGCTTCTGCTGATTTCTTCCACCGTCTTCTTTGGCTCCAACCACGCTCCTATTCTCAAGATACCATGAGAATCATCTATCCTCAAGCTCCCATGAGGATCGCTAAGCTCCCTAAGAGACGATACACCCGTATCATGGGTCCCCCCTTTAGGAACTTGAAGTCCCATTCAAGTTAGAACTTCAGCTGAGAGAACTCGCGAGCCCCTCCTTCTTTTCTGAACCACCTGGCCTTGCTAGGAATCTGATCTCGACGTCCGATCGGAAATAACTCATTCATCCCGCGTCTCGTCGTAGTCACTTTTCGCTCCAAATCGCAATCCTCTTTCGATGGTTGTTCTGGAAATCTAATGCACAGCGAGACAAACTTCTTGCTTGCATTCACTAACCTCTTCGCTCGCGTCACCGTCCCCAAGCTTGTCTCCCTCGGAAGAGATGCCGAACGAAATATGAACTGTTCACCACCTTTGGTGAATGTATACTTCTGAGCCCGCCTCTCGTAGATCGCATATCTATCCCATAAGTACGGATTGCCCAGTATAATCTGACAAACATCCAATAGAACTACGTCGCACGAAACCTCATCAATATACGACTCGTGGAGCGCAAATCTGACAGTGCATTGATCAACTACACTCAGTCCCGTCTCCTTCTGAATCCACCCCAATGGATAGGGCTTCGGATGCTTGACCGTCTTCAGACCCAGTTTCTGAACCAAGGCTTCGGATATCAAATTCTTCTCGCTGCCCGGATCAACTATGGCATCAACCAAACTGGTCTTCACTTGCAACTTAAGAACAAAGAGCTGCTCTCGCGGGTCGTCGTCCTCTTTCGTGGCTTGTTTCCCCGTCATAAGATTGAGACTGCTATTAGGCTCTGTCATCCCCGGGACTTCTTTCGGACCTTGAGCTATAATGTATACCTTTTTCTCCTCCTTCTTCTTCAACCCTCTTGGTTTGAGATGAGGATATTTTTCCCAGCACCGATCAGCTTCGTGCCCTGTCTTCTCGCAGTGACTACAAATCAGCCCTGCTTTCCCTGGATCACCCCTCTTCTTCTCCTCCTTAAACTGAGAACCACTAGACTCGCCTCCAACTTGCTTTGCATCCCCCTTTGCTTCGTTGCTCTTCTTTTGCTTGCCCTCAATGGCAATAGCCTTCACGCTCGCATCTGCAATAGTCTCGACCGTGAATAACCTCATCTCCTTTCGGATAAAATCGCTCAATCCCGCCATATACTTCATAAACACGGAATATTCCTCTGTCGCAATGTTAAGGACCATCGCCTGCTGCTGGAACTCCGTAGTGTATTCTTGAACGGTTTGATTGACCCTTTGGCGCAAGCCATACCACTTGTACCAACGCTCCTCAAGGAATCCCACCGGATAGAACTGTTTCCTAAGTAGCTCCTTGAACTTGTTCCACGACACCGCCTTCTTCTCCTGCTTGCAATAGGACTTCCACCACGTCAACGCGTGCCCGGAAAGCTTCAGTGTCGCGAACACTATCTTCTCCTTTGACGAATATCCGTAGAGAGTGAAGTACATCTCCATACGTTCGATCCAATCATCAAGCTTCTCCACGTTGATACTCCCATCATAAACAGGAATCTCAACCTTGAAGTCAATCTTCAGATTTTGGTAATTGTTCTTACCCCTTTGATGTCCAACAGTCTTGACAATCTTAGTCTCCCCCTCTGAATCAGATTCCTCGTGCTCTTCGTCAGATTCGACGAGTTTCTTCTTACCCTTCGAAGAAGATTCCTCCTTTTTGTCACCTCCGTTGATTAGACCCACGAGTTGAGTAAGAGTCGTCCCGATCGTCTCAATCTGTCTCTCCATAGCATCAAGTCTCGCTGAATTATCTGCTTCAGTCATCTTCTCCTTCCTTAATTTCTGGACTTCCTCCAAAGAAATAAGGATCTCGCCAAGCTTCTTGTACTGTGAGCGAGTAAGGACCATACACAGGTTCCCCCTTCACAGGATCTAGGTGCTCTGATACCAACTTGATACGAGTTGCCGTGCGAGCACCCTTTGGTCACGGAATTACCAAAAGGTGGGTTGAGAAGAGGATGACCAAAACACAAGAAACAATTTAGTATGGCGAAGGAAAATACCTTCTCTAGATTATGAGTATGAAAAGATTACAATCCCTCTCTCACAA
>BQKN01051884.1:0-13729 GCA_022839385.1 Asparagus kiusianus | reverse complement strand
TGGCCGAGCCACCTCAGGGTGGCTCGGCATGAGCCGAGCCACCCTGAGGTGGCCCGACCCCCCCCTCTCTCTTGTGCACAAACGCACAGTGAAGAGAGGCTATAAATAGGGGGGGTGGTTGTTCATTTCAAAGGACTTTTGGTGGAACTTCTGAAGAGCCGAAACTCTGTCGGATTATCACCTCAACTCGGAATTGTGAAGGCTTGAAGCTTGGACCCTCGGATTCAGTTTTTGGTGAGCACCCGCGACAAAAAAGGCAGGAGTTCGAAGAAGCTAATCCTCAGATCTACATCGTTCTACTCCGGATCTAAGCTTGGTTCTTAGATCCCGAGATTCGAGCGGTCGTTTCCTTGGTGAAACGATCCCTCTCGGCTATTATCTCCTTGGTGGGATAATACCCGTTATACGTTGTAGATCTGCTTGGATCCAGATCTCGCGGTGGTCAACGGTAATCAACCCCGGCGCAGGCGAAGAACCCACAAAGCGAGCGACCGTAAAACAGGAAACTCGTGATTTGTTCAGAGAGAATTGTAATTTTTTTTATTTCTTCATTTTGATCTCCATTGTAACCGGCTCTTATAAAAAGACCGGATATTTGTAAACGCATAAAGTTATTTTCAAAGTTTGTAATGGAATCCTCAATGAAGAAGAACGCAATTTTCCACTCGAACAATCTGGCGACCACAGTGGGAGCCAACAGCTTCGCTGCCGAAGCTGGAGCGTCGCAGCCGCGGATCTCGATCCCGGTCGTGGAGGAGGTCGAATATGAGTTCGACTAACAAAAGTACGAGGAGTACGTGTCCTCGTCCGGATCCATCTCCTCCCCCAAGTCCAAGAAGTCCCAAAAGCTCTCCTCTAGGAGAAAGGTGCGTTGGTGTGAAGAAGTCGAAGCCACCAACGACGACCTCACCCCAATCGACGCCGAAGCTGCGTTGAGTGAGGCCCTACCGACCTCAAAGAAGGTCAAATCCGCCGTTGAAGGCGTTGTGACTCTCTCTAAGAGAGCCCGCCAGAGGCAGCGTCAACGCCTCGCGAAGCAATTCGCCAAGGCCATGGAGTCCGTTGACGGGGTCCGCTACCATGCGGATCTAAAAAACAAACGAGGCAAACAGCCTCAACAACAAATGCAGGGTGGTTCCTCCAAACCATCGACAATGGAGTGGGTCCGTGTCAAACGGAATCGCTCAACACTGGAGGAGCGCATCCGCAAACGCCGCGCCTTATCGGCGCAAGCACGGGCCAAAGCTGAAGAAGCCCGTCGGAAGCTGCAAAAGGAGGTGGTCAAAAAGCCGCCACCAACTCGTAAGGTTTGGAGTCCAAAGTCTGAAGCGGTTCAGGCTAAGGAGCAAAACCCGCAGCCTCCAAAAGTTCGAACTCCGGCAAGTCAACTCAAACAGCCGGTGATTGCCGCAACTGCCCTGGGAGATCCCCCAGGACCATCCCAGAAGAAAAAATCAGTTTTGGAGCGCCTCGGTCCACTTCCGAAGGAACAAGGTAAAGCTCCAGTTCAAGAACGCTTGGGGCCAATGAAGAAACCCCGAACAATGCAACACGCTGGGGGTCGTCGCAACCCTCAACACTTGGAGAAAACCGCGGCACCCAAGCGCACAACTTTGCGCATAGAAGTGCAGGAGTCCGCTGAAGATTCACGTCCACAAAGGCGAGTATCAAGGCGTGTGACTCTGGATGGTCCAAAGCAGACAATTCATCCTCAGAAGGAAGCGTTGTCATCTGATGACGACAACGTTATGCCTGAGAGATCGTGCCAACACACGATAGGTTGCTCCGACATTCAAACAGACGAGCTGTACTATCGTGCCGGGGGTACGAACAAATCCAGAAAGAGGAGCCCTCGAAGGCTCGAAACTCAATGTCCTTGTTCAAAACTCATTCGGGCAGTACTGTCTGAATGCAATTGTGTTAAGGCAGTCCCCGAAAGAGTATCGGTGTTCGAAAGACTTAGCACGGGAGCGCCGAAGCCAAGGCATAGGCATTTTCAACGAAGGAGGAAGATGGTCAAAGATGGTGAGCATTCAAGGGTCACCGCAAATATGACCAGCACAGGAACATCGGCTCAGGATAACCCCGAGGCGGTTCCAGAAATATCCCGACGTGTAACTCGTCTACAATCCGGGGCTATCATTCGCGCTACGTATGGTAGAATCCGAACAAGAGTACCTTTGGGAGATGAAGAATCAGATGCTGGCTCAGCAGTGGCGTCTGATAACACAGTGTCCAGTGAAGGACAACCCCGCGAAGCGTTTATGATAAACGCGGAGCAAGTGGCCAAGATGCTTGAAGATGCCATGGCCAAACAACAGGAGACCTTTCGGTTCGAAATGCAAATGGCTATGCAGAACATGAGAGAGATGCATGACCAACAGCTTCAAGCATTGAGGAACCAACAAGGCGAACCGAGCCGTCCCAACCAGAACAACCTGGAAGATGAGGACACAAATGAGGGTCACAATGCTAACAACCCTCCCATTAACCCAGGGGGTGGTAACGAGAATGCTAGCGAAGACACAGGTGAAAGCCTAAAAATTAAAAATCTCGAGAGCAAGATTAACACATTGATCTCTGCTCAAGAGACGAAAAAGACGGGCATTCCTTGTCCATACCCAAGAGAGTGGGAATCAATCCCATATCCGGCGAAGTTCAGTCTAATTAACTTCACGCCGTTTAATGGGATAGGTTCCCCTACTCAGCATTTGATTTACTTCAAATCGCACTTGGGAGTCATCTCTGGTAATGAGCCTTTGATGGTGCGGTCATTCGTCGGCACTCTTCGCGGAGCTGCCTTCGATTGGTATCGTCGCCTCAAGCCAGGAAGCGTAAACAGCTGGGACGACATGGAGACCAAGTTTCTTGCGAACTTCTTCGACGAAGATACCGAGATCTCCATCGGATCGCTGCTCGATGAGAAGCAAAAAGACGGGGAGTTGGTCGACACCTTCATCAAAAGGTTCCGGAACAAGGCGATGAATTGCCGGGACCCGATCACTGAGGAATTCATCCTCCAGACCTGCCACAACAACCTTTCACTGGACGTGTTGGAAGCAATGGGCACAGCACCATCCAAGACCTGGAAAGATTTGAAGGTTCGAGGAGAGCAAGCTGAGCGATTCCTCAGAAGAAAGAAGGCGGAGAGAGGCCAACCGGCAACGAATCCTCCAAAGCAGAACTTCAACCAGAAAGGGAAAGGTAAAGCTCATGTTAATGCTGTTGATGCTAACCAGATATTTCAATTGCAACCTCAGCAACAACAGCAGCAACAACGAGCGCCGCAACAATCGCAACCGCATTGGCAGCAAAGGTCTCAGAAGCAAAAGTCTTCGGAGCCGAGGTTCCCCAAAGTCTACTCCTTCAAGGATGATGAAGTCCCCGGCATCTTCAAGTACTTATTGGAGAACAACAAAATCCAGTTGCCGGCGATCGTGGATCATGAAGGAGCCACGAAGGTGACGGACCCGAAGTACTGCGCGTACCACAGAGCGGTCCACCACCCAACAAAGTCTTGCTACCACCTCAAGGACAAGATCCAGGTGTTGATCGACGTAGGGGTCATAACTCCAAAACCGGCCAAGAATGTGGGAGCAAACGCGGTGTCGATCAGTTTTGGATCAATACCTACAGATTGGTTCGAGCCAAAACGCGTTACCAAAGTCGGGATGAAGACAGTGAATGACGACCCACACGGACAACGTCAAAAGGGACTTGTGCCTCACACAGCCCCAAACGGTGAAATTCTCTGGGTGCACCCCGACCTGATTGAAGATGAACAATGGGCCGGATCGTCATCCAAGAAGAAGTCCAAAGGGAAAGGCAAGTCTTGTTACGGAGTTTCTGCCATCCCAGGAGAAGATGACGAAAGAATCCTAGCTTTCCCACTTTCCGACGAGAAGCAGGAGGTCTTTGCAACCAGGAGTGGAAATGAATACCACTTCAAATATCCATCCCCGGGCGATCAATTTGCTGAGCAGGGGGTGACAAAACGAGGACCAGCCAAGACTCTCACAGAGCTGGGGGTGATTGCAATTCCCAAACCGGTTGAAGATGCTCGACGGCAACCGGTTGACAAACAGAAAGAAAAGAGGCCAGAAGAGGTTCAGAATCCGAAGCAGTCTTGTTTTAGTCATCCGATTGGAAAGGACAAACCGGAGAGTTCAAAAAATCCGCGTGCCTTCGACATCATGGCTCAGCTGGCCAATATTCCAGCACGGATAACGCTGTACGAGCTACTACGGTTGTCCAAGGAAACTAGAGAAGCCTTACAAGAGGCCTTGGCCGATTCAGAGGCGTTCCTTACCAGGATCAAGCCAGCACCGGAGGAGCTAGAATTGTTAGCCCAACAGTATAACGTGGCAGCTAAGAACCTTCCCTGCATCACCTTCACCAAAGAGGACATGCAGACGAAGAATTCAAATCATGATCGGCCCCTATATTTCGTCGGGTACATTGGCTCCAGTGAAGTTAACCGAATCCAAGTGGATCCGGGTTCCGCTGTGAGTATTATGCCACTTCGACTAATGCACAGCCTTGGCATTCCAGTCAGCAAGTTGGCGTCTACAGGCACAGTCATCTACGGATTCAACACCAGCGGGTCAAGACCTTTGGGTAAAATCCGGATAAAATGCCAAATGGGCAATTTAAAGACGGAGGTCACGTGCTACGTGATTGATGCTGAGACATCCTATAACTTACTATTGGGTCGGTCTTGGATCCATAGTAATGTTATAGTTCCCTCCACTCTACATCAGTGCTTAAAATATGTCGACACTGATGGGAGAGTTAGGACGGTGGTCGCGGATAAGCAACCATTCAAAGGGTATGAGAATTACTTTACAGATTCTCTCCTTTATGGTAACGAATCCGACACGGAACCATCGATCCAAGGCACGGACAGCGGAGAAGAAGCTGATTCCGAAGCCGGATTAGATTCAATGGTGGTTTTGTTTTGAATGACATTGTACCCTTTGTAATCAATCTCGATGACGAACAGTCGTCAGACGGCGGTTGTAACTGGCAACTTGCTGATATTGAAATAAATCCTGGTTTAGAGTACTCCTTGTCTCTTGATGATGTGATAGAAGGATTATACAATAATCCCGATTTATGTATGCCACTCCGATCATCGTATGTAACGAAGAAACTCCCCCAGCATTCCTTCAGAACAACTCGGATTATTCCTGCCAAAACAGGAGGACAAAAAGAAGTGATCTACGGTAAAGGAGAAAATCTTCCATTGCCGGATCATTTCCTAAGAGAAGAGGAAGACGATGACAAATCTGGTCTGCACTTATCAAAGTATAGTCCGGAAGCGCGTATGCTCATGGAAAAACAAGGATACGACTTTACACTCGGAGAAGGTTTATACTTCGATCGAGGTTCCCGTGTCCCAGTCAAAATGGCATATGTCCCGAAGGGGAAACCGGATAATTATTACCGTCACAAGAGAGGCCTAGGCTATGTCTCATCAGATGACGAATGTGGTTGGCAAATTATCGATCAAATTGCTAACAAAGCTAAGGATGGGTACTTGCCAGACTCTTCAGCTGAGGATTCCGACACAAGTTTGGGAGAAATGTTCAAAACCTTAATGTCGAACATGACTACAGCTGATCCATCTACAATGGAAGACGACGATCAAATACAAACGTGGGAGGACCCATGGGTTCATCACTTAAACATACAATATGATGATAAAAACGAGAACACCAAAGAGGTGAACTCAACCCAAATCGGGTCCGAGTCCCGAGATTGGCGTTTTCCCATCATCGATTACGTCCAATACGGTATTTTGCCAGAGGACGTAAAGGAAAAAGAATCTATTCGCCGAAGAGCACCGCGGTTCTTTTACAATACCGAGACCCGTACGCTATATCGCCGGGGGTATGATGATTTGCTTCTCCGATGCCTTTCGAACGAAGAAGCAAAGGAAGTTCTTAAGGAAGCACATGAAGGAGAATACGGTGCGCATCAGCCTGGTCCCAAGCTGTATGATCGAATCAGAAGAATGGGATATTTCTGGCCAACAATGGTTCGTGACGCGATCGAGTACGCCCGAGAATGTCATGCTTGTCAAGTGCATGCAAATTATATGCACCAACCTCCGGAGCGATTGCACACATCAACCACGTCTTGGCCATTCGAGACATGGGGTATGGATATTGTCGATCCTATCTTTCCTCCTTCAGTCAAAGGTGATCGATTTATTCTCGTTATCACCGACTACTTTTCAAAGTGGGCTGAAGCCATTCCGCTTAAAGAAGTGAAGATGAACAACGTCATCAACTTCATCAAGCATCATGTCATATACCGACACGGCGTGCCGAGGCGGATCATTCATGACAACGGTCCGCAATTCATAAGCAATGCCTTCATCAGGTTTTATGACAAGTTCAAGATTCAAGATGTTTTGTCGACAGCTTATTACCCAGCTGCGAACGGATTAGCTGAGGCTTTCAACAAGACGATCATCAAGATCCTGTCAAAGCTTGTGAAGACCAATAAGCGAGATTGGGACGATAAACTCGGCGAAGCGCTCTGGGCTTATCGCACCACAATACGCACTCCTACAAGAGCTACTCCGTATTCTTTGGTGTACGGATGTGAAGCTGTGCTACCGTTGGAGATTCAAATTCCTTCCCTTCGGATCGCTCTCGCAACGGAGATGACGACCGAAGAGCAGCATCAAAAGCGTCTTGAGGAACTCGAAAGGCTGGACGAAAAGCGCTTGGAAGCTCAACAAAACATCGAGTTCTACCAGGCTAGGATATCCAGGGCTTTTGACAAAAGAGTCCGCCAAAGAAGCTTCAAGGAAGGAGATCTAGTCCTCGCTGCTCGCCGACCAATAATCCTCACTTCTAAGAAGAAAGGTAAATTCGAACCCAAGTGGGAAGGACCGTTTGTGATAGACACAGTCTATTCAAACGGTGCTTACCGCCTAATTTTTTTAGAGGGCAACAGGCAATTAATGCCAATAAATGGGAAGTTTTTGAAAAAGTACTATCCCTAGTACATTCAGGACAACTCATTTATCGGGAAGTTTCTTGAAGAATATTATACCTAATATTCTAGAGGATAACCCAAATTCATTTTTACCTCCAAAATTCCCTCACTGATCGATTTCAATTGACAGTGAGTTCACAAAAATGTTCTTTCGGCCCTCTTGATTCTTTCCATGAACAGGAGGTCCACTCTCAGTTCGGAGTTCCCTTTCGATAAACGAAAGAACTCCATTTCTTTTCTCTTTGGTTCAACCTTTTCATGGTTATAACCGAAGTAGAAATTTCACTTCGATAAACGAAGAATTCTTCTTTCGATCAGATAACCCATCCTATAAAAGGTAAGTTTATCTAGATCTTCTAGATTCTCGGAGTGGAGATCCCACTTCCAGTTTCTTTCTTGCACTGGAAATAGAATATAAAATTCTTCCTTTCCAGGATTCGAGGAATAGAATATAAAATTCTTCCTTCCCACACCAACTCCTTTTCCAAAATTTACAAAATTAAGATTCATCTTAGGAATTTTATCCCGAATCCTAAGCAGGGATAAGTCTGCGCCTAACACGCGCTGCCGGTTTAGTCTTTTTCCGATCGAAAAAGACACCAGAGTTCGATTCTGGGTATTTTATCCTGAAACCTAAGTAGGGATAAGTCGACGCCTAACACGCGTCGCCGGTTTGTTCTTAACCGTTAAAAAGAACACCCATCCACATATTCAGCATTGTGGCAGGTTGTTATTAATAACACCAAAATCCATGCCTCACACGCATGGGGAATTTCATCCTGAATCCTAAGAAAGGATATGTCGACGTCTAACACGCGTCGCCGGTTCGATCTTTATCCGTAGAAAAAGATACCAGAGTCTGACTCTGGGGACCCTTATCCCGAAGCCTAACTAGGGATAAGTCAACGTCTAATACACGTTGCTGGGTAGCCTATTCCCATAACAATGACAAAGTCTACATATTCGAAGTTGTAGCACAAAGTCTAGGGGAGTTCATTCCTTTAGCACAACGTCACATGCGGAACGGATTTAAACAATTCGCATGTAAGCCCGACTCAAACGGTAGTCGGTAAGAGCATCTCAAATCCGTTAAAGGCTGAGGATTTGACAAAAATCCTAAGTCAACGTCTAATACACGTTACTGTTTAGTCTTTTCACAAGAGAAAGACGAAGTCTACGTATTCAATATCGTAGCACTAAAAGAGTTAACTCTTTTAGCTTAACGTGACGTGTGGAACGGATTTAGACAATCCGCACGCTAGCCCGACTCAAACGGTAGTCGGTAAAGGCTAATCCAATCCGTTGAAGGCTGGGGGTTAGCCAAAAATCCTAAAGTCAACACCTAACACGTGTCGCCGGGTAGCCTATTCCCGTAATAATGGCGAAGTCTATGTATTCGACATCATAGCACGAAGTCTCAGAGAATTCAATCTCTGAGCGCAACGTTACATGCGAGCGGATTTAAGCAATTCGCATGCTAGCCCAACTCAAACGGTAGTCGGTAAAGGCTAACCAAATCCGTTGAGGGCTGAGGGTTTGCCAAAAATCCTATGAGTATTGTGGTCAATCATTTCAAATGGAATGACGAATCATAATAAAGATAAAAAGGGAATTCACTAAAAGAGTCAAAAGTCAAATCACTCAGTAAACAAAATCAGACATCAAGACTGTGGCTAAAAATCTGCTGGCTGACCTTAGACAGCTTCTCATCATAAGCTTGCCTAAGTTCAGCCCTAAGGGACTCCTCGGTGGCGGTCGAAGTCTTCACAGCAGCCTCCTCGATCTCGACTAGCCTCTGCTTCAAAGACTTCAACTCATCGGACAAAGCCGTACAGGTCTGCTGGTCCTGTGCTTCTGTCATCTGAAGAATACCAAAAGTCTCCTCTTCTTCGCGGAGTTCTCTTCTAAGCTGATCTATCTTGGTCCCACAAGAAGTAATAGAAGAGCGGAGCTCGGCAAGTGAAGATAATCTGGTAGCAAGGCCGGTCTCAACTCGAGCTACTCGGTCTCGCTGCGCCTGAACCTCAAGACTAGCAAGAAGCTGAGTCTCGCGCAGTGACTGTAAACGGGTCTCCAGCTTAGCAGCAATGAAGGAAGAGGCACCGGTATCTCGAAGCTCACGAAACATCCGAAGCTCATGCTCTAGGCAGTCGAGATCGTCAACTATGGCCTTCGCCAAATCTGGGTATCCTGCTTCCCTTATCAAATTGATCCTGGAATTAAGAAGAGGTTTAAACTGGAGAAGAGAAAGTCCGCCGTGAAAGATCTTGCCAATCATGGCATTCACAAAGGAGAAGAAGGAGCGAACTTCTATGCAGATGACGACCTTGTCAGGATCGTCGTCAGATAACAACTCCCTCACTAAGACATGAAGACGAGAAGAACGCCCTACACAAAAAAAGAGAGAAGTCCGTCAAAAATCTTAATAAGAAAAAGGAATAGCACTCTTCAATGAGTTGGCTTATACCTTCTTCCCCTTGAGCCGCTGGGGGTAGTGGAGGTGTAACGGCTGTAGATGCATCAACTGGTGTAGTTGGTCTCACAGCCGGCTCAACATAGTCCTTCTCAACAAAAGCTCCTGTCAAATTCAAGACAGAATTCGCAGAGGCGTTACATTATAGCTGCATTAGTCAAGATTGGCTAGTCCTATAATCAACTCAGAAAGAGGCACATACCTTCAAAGGAACAATCCTCGGGATTTTCAGCGAAGGCGGACTCAGGAAACATGTCTCCAGGTAGCTGGTCCTCAATCTGAGGTGAGCTATATATGTAGTGCATCAGAGGAGTGTCCGCAAACAAGCCTCCCTCATCAAAATCATCAATGGAGAAATCTGACGTAAAAGAATATAAGTGCCAAAGAAGAATGAAGAGACTACAACTAATGGAAATAAGTTACCTCTCACGGGGGCATCAGCCTCCTCATTTCCAGGATTCGCCTCCTGCAAGTTATCTGAAGGAGCAAGAAGTAGAGGACAGTTAGAAGATACACAAATTCGTTGATGTACTATCTAAAGAAATACAGTGTCAGTGTTAGATGTACCTGGATTCACGGAATCGGGTCCTACATTGATCTCCTCTCCAATGTCAGTAACCCCGGTAGGCCTCTCTACATGAGGTAGTGGGTCAAACTCATCGGGAGATACGGGAATGGGATCGGGACTCATCTCATTCTCTCCACGCACTCCTATATAGAGATAGAAGAGCATGAGTCAATGTTCCGAATAACCAAGAGAATGGTTCACAGGATGGATATTACCTCCGTCACTGGCAGGATCATCGCCAGCCAGGTCCATATCAGAAGCTCGGGAAGCTGCACACGGCTTACGGGCTAATCTCTTCCGCCTAGCAATGGGGATCGAAGGTCTCGCCTGGGGAGGAGGACGGAACTCTTCATCCTGATCAACTGTGGTCCCTGAAACATCAAACCATAGTCAGTTTCAATACTTCTGGGAGATAGAAGTAAAAAATGAATTGCAAACCTCGCTCGGAAAAGTCATCATAATCTTCGGGATCCCCGCCTGAAGCCTCGTCTGTGGAATGGAATGTCCTCTGACCCTCTTCATCAATTCGGCGAGTCTTGTTCCGCGCCCTCTGTGCTCGAGCGTTCTCCCGAATCCTAAGGGAATCAAGCTGAGAAGCCTCCTCAGCCTCTATCTCTGCAATCGGCTTCACGGGGACAGTCTTGTTAGCTGCTAGTAACCACTTGCAGCTCAAGAAAGTGAGGTTCAACTGCCGATCAATACTCGGGAGACTGAACTTAGCACCAGTACAGCCAGTCACGGTCCACAACCATGCACGGAGACCGTCTACCAAACCACTATGGGTCCGAAACTGCTGACGAGGATTCCCGATGTAGAGCTGATCATAGCCAAACTGGCGAGCGAATCGGCAGGGTAGATATGGCTCTATGAAGCACTGATCCCTCACCCGAAAAGTCAGATAGCCAGGCCTGATGTTCACCAGCCAATTGAAGCAGCCAATGTCTAAGTGAGTCCGATACTCTCTCGGCCTCTCATCATCTATCAAGCACTCACCGTACCGGCCGGAGAACTGCGGAAAACAAGTGGAGAATGCCCAACACTTGTGGACCTGCAGCTGCTGTCTGACGTCAGAAAATCCTCGACCCTCCCACCTGCCATTCTCAAGCAATTGTAGCAGGGGAACGGAGTGATCTGTGGCGTTCGGCACCGACATCATATCCAAGCGGTGGAGGACGAACCAGGCCATCAGATAAGCGTACGGAAGCTCCACCTTAAGAGTGGGAATCTGACCTGGCAAATCGGTCTCCTTCCGTGTGAAGGCACTAGAAAGCTGTCGAAGTCCTCGGTGAATGTCAGCTACCATCACCGGAAGAAGCGAAAGCTCTTTCTTGTAAGCAAGCTGAACTGCTGGATAGAGTACCTCCAAGGGCAAGGCGTCGCCAGACTGGTATGGAACCACGCACTTCTTCAACCAGATAACAAGAAAGCCGGCAAGAAGAGTCATCGGTCGGATCGGTGTGGTCGCATGCCATAAAAAAGATCTGAACTTGGTCTTCGCAGGGAAGCCACCCTCAGGACTGCTGGTGGTATAAGAACGAGCGTCAATCTTCTTCAACAGACTGTTCACCTCTGAAGGAGTAAGTGGGGCTAACTCACAAATATCCTCGCCAGAACGGCTCTCCAGGTTCTTGAACAAATAGTTCGCAAACTGCTTCAGACTCACGGAGGCCTTGGTCCTTTTTGCTAAAGGCTCAGACTGTGCTAAAGCAATGTGATAATGATAAGTGAGATCCCATAGAGTCTCATAGCGATCAGGCATGCGATCCTTCAACTGGTCCAATTCATGATTAGAGGGAAAGTACTCCTGGTATAGCATCTGTCCCATGGGCAAGCCAGAAATCCTATGCATCTCGTGGAGAGCCAAGCCCAACTCCCCCTGCCGGGTCAAAAAAGTGTTCGAGTCTGGATTATATAGCTCGAACAAAGCACAGAAATGTCTCAAACTGACAGGCAATCCATACATGGTGGCACGAACGGCTGCATACAAACCGCAAGCATGCAACTCCTCGCTCCATCGGCTCAAAACATACATCGTCATGCGACTCCACCAAGACTTGTCCAAAGAATGGACCCAACCGTAAATCCTGTGACGAGTAGCAGGCATCTCCCGTCCTAGGGCAGCGAGGCGATTCCTCAAGGTCGAAGCAGTGGCGAGAAACTCGTTGCGTGGTGGTGCATCTAGTCCCAACACTCCAGGATGCAATCCGGTGATACGACTCCTGCTCGAGCCAGGAGCTGCCTGATGCGTGACATAGCCGCAATGGACGCTCTCATGATCCTCAGTCAAGCGCCACGACATCTCCCGTGTCACAGCCTGACGCCTGAGCTCAGTCAATGAGCGATGCCGAGGAATCTCCGGCAAGTATATGAAGCCACTGCCGGTCTTGTGGAGCCACTGCTCAGCGTCAATGAATACGGCTTCTGGGTCATCGACGGAATCACCAAACAGGAAGTCGCTCTTCCGAAGAGGCTGAGTAGAGCTGGCATCCTTCACAAAAGGCGCATCTGTGATCAGCTGACGAATAGCTCGATGACTACCTTCCCTCACCACCTGGGCAACCTCAGTCGATGTGCCCGAAGCCAACTGAGGAGTAGCTGGAATAGGAGAAGGATCGTCAGAGGTCGAGTAATACTCGCCGCGACGCCCACAGACTGCGTGGGACGAGAATGATCCAGAAGGGTACCCCACTGCAAAATAGACAGTTAAACATTGGTTAGCCTCGATTATAAAAGGAAATTGAACTCATCTTACAAATAGTTAAGGTAGAGTCATTGCCTTATAAAGGGTGAGACGATTCGGCCACATTGTGCAATTACAACACAGGGTATGTCGACGACATATCCCTGCCTTATAAAGCGCAATGTAGCGTCAAATCGCCCCCTTTAATTTTGAGATATGGTTTCGACCAAGCAAAACATATCTTTGAAGCGTCGATCCTCACCAACGAGAATCAAGGCTCTTCCCGATTGCCTCGCCAAGGAGAACAACGTGGGGTAAAAATGGACCAATTTGCAAATTTTCAAGAAAAGAGGGGTTAATTTGCAAAATGCCTAAATATGCCGAAAGCGTCGATCCTCACCAACGAGAATCAAGGCTCTTCCCGATTGCCTCGCCAAGGAGAACAACGTGGGGTAAAAAAGGACCAGTTTGTAAATTTACAAGAAAATAGGGACTAATTTGTAAATTTCCAAATACTGCCAAAAATAGCTCACCAGCATAGGAGGGAGGCGCGCCATCAGCTGACATAGCAGGGGAACGACCTCTCGAAGCACGCGACATGACAAGCTGCAAAATAAGTTAAAAGAGGTCAGATCTAGGAAAAAAAGATCACTTTTTTATCAGATCTACCCCCTTGAAAGATTAACTCGAGGCATCAAATCATACCCTCGACCCTCACATGCGATCCCACAAATGCATAAATTGAACTGAGCATGGAAAAGATCATAATTATGAAGGATTTACCTGAAGAAAGGTTCGAGATCCAATAAAGATAAAGCCTTTTAGGAAACTTTCACCACGTGCTCGAGGGGCCTGAGAGGGATTTTAAAAATCAGTTCTTTGAGGGATTTCTCAGTCAAAGATCCAAAAGAAGACTAGATCTAAGATAACTATCGAGGTTTGAGGGAGAAAGAGTGCTCGAGGGAAAAGAAAAAATCAAAAACAAGGGGGGGGGGGG
>BQKN01051879.1:15396-29764 GCA_022839385.1 Asparagus kiusianus | reverse complement strand
ACAGACAGCCGAGCCTGCTCCAGGGGAAGAGCAACGAGTGGTTGATCCTCCCACAACGAGAGCAGTGGGGAAAAGAAAACTTTCTGCAGATGAAGCCGGCAAGTATGATAAGCAGATCCGTCGGAAATTGCTGGTTGATTCTCCCCCCAAAGGCCAACAAAAACCCAAGTTGATGGCTGATGCCATCCGGGCTGCTGTAGATGAAGTACAACTGGAGTCGTCTGTGGCGGGTCTACCACATAGAACTGGACTTCGTTCTCATGGCCCAGCCCTATCAGGCGAAGCTTCTTCTTATCATCCTCCTGAGGACGAAGAGGACGAGTTAATGGCTGCAGATACAGAATCTGCTCCAGTGATGGACCTCCCTAAGTCTCAGGTATCGGAGCAGAGGGATATCGAAGAGAATCCATCCCCTTCTCCTTCATTATTAATGTCACAAGCTGGTGATTTGGTGCCCAGTCCTACAACGGGACTTATGACCAAACCAGCTGCTGACACCAATCTTCCTGAACCTTCAGCTACCCGGGATGATGAGGAGCAAGTCGATTATGGAGGCTCCTCGGTTGGCGATGAAGCTGGCGAAAATAGAGATGATGAGGATGCTGAAGTCGGCAACTTGCTAGGTGATGATGTGGAAGATGAGGAGCGTAATTCTATGGATGACATAACCATTTTTGACGATGCTCCCAAGGCTCCGTCTGATAAGGCATCTGGTTATACTCCTTTTTATCTCACCGGTAAGCTTAGTTTGTTTCGACTTATTCCGCACGCTTTTTTCGGTTTCCGACCGTTTTTTCGTGCAGGTTCACCTACTCCCGGGACTACTTCAGCTGCTCCTTTAGAGCAAGAACCTACACAAGTGTCGGCTCCTCCACAAGAGCAACATTTATCTGGCTCCCCTACGGCGACTGTTTCACCTGTAGCGTTGCCTGAAACTACTGCTGCGGCTTCTCCTCTGGAACAGCCGGTCATGCAGGTGTCAGCTCCTTTGCAGGAGCAACCCTTACATGACTCTTCTATGGTAGCTACTTCACCGAAAGCGGTGATGAAGATCTCACTCACCCCAACAGAGGCTGGGCCAAGCTCATCTCAAGCGAAGGCATTGATGGCTTTGACTTCAAGTCCTTCGCAACTGAATATTTCAATTGCTTCTGCAGCTTCGGTACCTGGATCGCCCGCTAGCCATCATCTTAACGCACCAATCTCAGCTACTGAAGGGGTATCTTCGGGTGTAGTTTGTAGTCTTGCTAATGCACCTAAATTCCTTCAAATCTCTTTAGTGTATCTAAACAGTCTTGCGAAGATGGTGGTTGAGTCCCTGATGAATGGTCAAGGAACTTTGAATTCCTTTCGACCTTTTCTGGAGGCGGGCTTAAACGGGGTCAGGAGCGTCGGCGAAACTCAATGGTTCGAGCGCTGCTCAGAGATTATCCTTCGTTTGGAGGAGAAATTACAACGCTTCGAGACCATGGGTCATAGTGACCTTCAGCCACAAATTATGTCAACTCTGGCTAGTCTTCAGGTTGCTGAAGTGATACACCGAGAAACACTAGAATGGGACTTAGCTGAAAAAGAGCGCCAGGTTGCGGAGCTTCGTGAGCGTAATATTCAGAAGCGAGAAGAACTAGAACGCTCGACTACTTCTCTGAATTCGCTTCGTGATAGACTCGTCGAAGCTGAGGCTGAAGTCTTACGCTTAAAGGCTGAAGTTTCCCGCGAAGAAAATGTTGTCAATATCCTCAGTACCCAGAATGCAAACTGTACTTTGGAATATCATTCGCAGGCCCAAGCCCTGGAGCAGGCCAGGAATGAAGTGGCAGTTATTATCATACCAAGTGCGGATGAACTCCGAGCCAAGGCTGAAGCTATAGTGCGAGCTAATCACGAGAAAGAATTAGCTGAGCTCAAGACTCAACTCACAGCTTTTGATTTGATGCGTGAGTGAACTTGTTTTTTTTGTAAGGTTCTTTTGATAAGAACAAGTTTGTCTTGTATCACTTTCTTTTGGCTTTTGAATAAAAAAAGTGATATTGATCCTTTAGTGTTCCTTGCATTTATCATGTCTTGATTTTAAACAACAAATCACGAGGAATACTCGAAAATTTTCTATCGTAAGATAACTCTAGAAAATTTTCAACTGCTGGGGACAAATATTTGATTATTCTCCCAGAATCAAGTTGCAAAGCAGAATCCTTCCCGTGTTATTTTGGTTTTAAACACTGAAAGAAGTCTATAAATGCCAGAGATGTAGTTCTGACTTGGCAAGGGGAATATTACGATCAGGGCAATTTTGAGGGCTTATCGCTCTATTGCAGAGAGTCGATAAGTTGATTTTGTCAGAGGTGTAATTTTAACGTGACAGGGGAAATATTGCGATAAGGGTAATTTTGAGGACTTATTGTTCTATTGATGAGAATCGATAAGTTGATTTTGTCAGAGGTGTAATTTTAACGTGACAGGGAAAATATTGCGATCAGGGTAATTTTAGGGGACTTATCGTTCTATTGATGAGAATCGATAAGTTGATTTTGTCAGAGGTGTGAGGTTAACGTGACATGAGAAATATTGCGATCAGGGCAATTTTGAGGACTTATCGTTCTATTGATGAGAATCGATAAGTTGATTTTGTCAGAGGTGTAATTTTAACGTGACATGAGAAATATTGTGATCAGGGTAATTTTGAGGACTTATCGTTCTATTGATGAGAATCGATAAGTTGATTTTGTCAGAGGTGTAATTTTAACGTGACATTTGTGGGGAAAGAATATTGTAGCGTCTCACTGAGGAGAACTGCTAAGTGTTTTATCACCAGGGTGACGAATTGTATCACTTATGATTTGAACAAGATCCCACTGAAACGAATTGGGTCAATTGGTTATTTGATATTCCGTTGAGGAGAGTTGATCAATTAACCAGGATTTGGATAATTTTGGAGATTTATCGTTCTATTGATGAGAATCGATAAATAGACATTTGCAGAGGAATTGTAGTCATATTGGTAGTGATAATAACTAAATTCAATCTCTGTTAGGGTGATGACCATCTGAGGTGTAATATTAACCTGATGAGTTGAGAAGATACAGAGTTTTAAACGCACTCTGTTGAAAGAATCCATGAACTTAGAGGATAAGTATCAAGGATAGGTTCTTCATTTAGAAGAGTTACAACACGAAGGTGACTCTTGCGTTTGAGGTATGAAACACGAGGTTAAAAACCTTCATAACGCTGGTCTGAGCCTAGCGTTTGAACGTGGGGGTGAACTTCGCGTTGAGATTAAAGTCTTAACTGACTTTATCCAAAAACGTAAAAGGTTTACGTTTTAAAATATAAAACGGTTGGGATTCTTTTAGAGTCCCGAACCATCTTAACAGCTTGATAGCTGTTATAAATAGACCTGAGTGGTCACGTCGAGAGTCATTCGACTCTTTCCACTTTCGGTCATTTCCAAGAACGAGAAATCTCGTTTGATTTTGGTGAGATCTCGGACGAACTTTGTCTCTTTCGTTCAAGAGCATTTCTTCCGATTGACTGCATCAATGGCGCCTCGAAGAGTAGGCTCAAGCTCCAAGAAAGTCGTCAGATCGACTTTCGAAACGCCGTCGGCTGAGGACGCCGGCGGTGTTCTTGTTCGTGCGGGAACATCATCGTCGTCTCCGCCGTCGCAGGGGCCTCCCTGTCGTGGTGAGTGCTAACCGAAATAACTTGCTTTGGCAAGTTTTCTGAAAACCCTAGATGGGTTCTTGATAACAAGGAAGATGACTCGTTTTAACTCGAAAAAAACGCGGGGTTGGGATCCCCTTTGGGTCCTGACCCTCACGTTCCAATTTTTCAACACGAGGTTCGACTCTCGTGTTTGAGACTTCTGACGCAAGGCTCGACCCTCGCGTTGGAGATTTTGTCATGAGACTTTAACCCATTATGTTTCGGGTTCTATCTTTATGTCGATAGCTCGCTAATAGCTGCTAACATCTGCTTTTGATTGTGCAGTGCTTTTACCAAACGTGCCTCTTTCACAAGAGCATCATTTTGGGTATATTGGTGGGCCTGATGCGAATGAAATTTTCAGCCTTCACAACATAATTCCGCTTTGTACTTTCACCGACTCGGAAAGAATGGTCATGATTAGGTCCCCTCGATGTTCTACTCTTAGAATTTTGATCACTGATTTAGACATGGAGACCCCTGCTGGTCATGCCCAGTTTCCCAAACCGGCGTTCATCTTCGGAGATCGAATATCCATCGGTGATCACCTCATACATGCAGAAGATTCGAAGCTGTTGCGGAAAGTTGATAATCGCTACTTCTTCCTTCCGAACATGAAGAGGATGTACCCCCTCTCTTACTTTTTGAATGCAAGCCGCCGTCGGAGTCTGACTTTCGACATAGTCAAAGAGAAGGAAAATGTGTCATTTGGATTTGGTCTGTGAGCTCGTACACAAATCGGGGGACAACTCAAGGGGTTAAGACCTGGTTTGTTCGAGAAGAAGGAGCTGGTTCAGGAGATGCCACGTCCAGCGAACATCTTTATTCGCCAATTCCTTGCAACTCAGGGTGAATTCTCTACCCAAATGTTCAGGTCCCCTGGATGGGTCTGTTCTGGAGAAGGAGGTTGGTGGACCCGTATGGTTGACTTTGTTCTTGAGGAGCTTAAGGAATCGCTCACTCAATCGGGTCTCACAATTCCTGTATTGGCTGTTCGACGGGGAGTTGTGCAGAGTTTCCACAATTTCTTCACTATGTTAGAGAAATATAATCCGGACAGCTACACATTTTTCACACCTGCAGGAGAGTTAGGTTTTGCTCTTCATGATATGCAGGCAACGTCGGGGTTGCCGCTTGGAAAAACACCCTACGAGGAGTTCATCCCCACTACCGAAGAGCTTTCCCGACTAAGGTTGGCGCACCCAGAAATTTATGCTACTTTCTGGGAGTTGATGTGCCACTTCCACATATGTGCTCAAGTCTTTGGGATGCGTGGAGGGGGCATTATGCATACCACATGGGCGGAATACCTCTTTCAGAATTTAAACCGGAAAGATGTAGCCGTATCTCGTGTTGCAGTTATCTCTCGTAAGGATGCCAAAGCTCGAATTAAGGCTTCCAGTGCTACCTATAAGACAGAGCATGCAGAGGGTGATTTTGAGGCTGGTGTCGAATTTGAAAGTTTCCACCACCAAGCCACAGTTCCTATCTCTGACACGGCTCTTCTTGCGGGCTTCTTCATGATTTGGTTGAAGCGGTGTGTGGTACCGACAAAACTAATTGAAGCGATATTGGCTGAGGTTGTGTATCCAGCTACCTTGCTAGCACATGGGAGACCTGTGAGTCTCCTTACTGCTATGGTTGGGTGTATACAGAATGGCCTGAGGATGTTAACCTCAGAACTTCTCAGTGCTTCAAGAATTACGGCTACCAGGAAGAAAGCCGGGAGAGCTCCTCCACCACGTATACCAATGCCGTACACGTATCTAGTGGCCTGGTTCATGTTACATTGCCCTTCATTGATGACGGGAGTATACGAGGGCGATGACGCTTATATTCCCTTCGTACAGAAATTGGAGTCGGCCACATGGACTAATTCTTATATAGTCAGGGCTCGACAGCTTCTGTCCCGGGAAGACAATTACCGGGTCTTCTGCTGCGCTCCTAATTTTGACGGAGCTGACGTGAAGGATGCCCGCTTCATGGACTTTCTTTTTGAGGGCTCGTCTTCTCTGGAAGAAGGCACATTCAACTGGCTTCTTATGATCAGGTTGGGCTACCTGGTCTACCGCTTGCGGGAGAAGTGCTTCATTGAGCCTTATGTGCCTTCTCGGTTCGCCAGATAGTTTGGATATGACCAACTCTATGTTGGCAATCCTAACCTGGCGTTAGCTCAGATTGGGAATTTATATGAAGGAGCTCGTGCATGGTACTTCTTTTCCGCCGGGGGAACTCATGCGCAATTCACTTTACCCAATTCGCCGCCTGGCTGCTCCACTGTTGCCGATTTCCGCAACTGGTTTGAAGAAGTCTCCCAAGTCCCAGGGTATGATATTTATACTTCATGTATAAGTGAAATTCGGGCGTTGTATCATTCGAGGAGTCGTTCTTCCAGCACTCGTTTGCCGGGGGTAGAAGAATAACTATCCTGCGAACAAGAAACAACCGGAGCCATTGAAGCTCCTAGGAATTTGTCCACCATCGAACCTCCTAAGGAAGAAATTCCTATGGGGATCGAAGAGGGAACACCGATTGCTGACTCTCCCGAAGAAAAGCCAATTCCAGAAGCGCCTGTTCCTGAACCTCATCTTCTGAGATCGGGTAAGACGGCTCTTTCTGCTGCTGAGCAAGGCGAGTATGACAGGAGGGTGCGTAAACGACTGCCTGTCATAGCCAAAAATTCAAAGAAGGCCAAGTTGATGGGAGATGCGATACGATCAGCACGTGCTGTATCTCCTGAAAACAGAGAGGATATTACGCTTCCAGCTGCCCCTCCGAGTCTAGGAACGACAAGCGGTGGGCAGGAACCGGCTATCTCTGACTCAGTGTCAGATATGGTCGATAAGGCATTATCTGAGGCGGCGCACATCTCTACCCGCACTGATTATGTGAATTGTTTTATTTATCCGACTGCTCCACCTCCAAGCTCAGAAACTTTGAGAGAGCTCATCGAACAACTAGAGCGTTGGATGCAAACGACTGTCGATGCTGTTAGCCTCGGGGGTGTGAGCTTCAAGGTTTTTGAACCTCACTTGCTAGAATGTCTATCCAAGATTAGGAATCAGGGCGATAAGATATGGACCGAGAACTGTCGCGAGAGCATCATTATCTTAGAATATGAACTGGAGTTCCTTTCCATGCTGCAACGCGACGACATAGGGCCAGAAGTGGATCGGGCTCTTTCTGAGGCCAAGGCTCTGAAGGCACAACAGCAAGAGGCTCTTCGGAGGAGTTTATCCAAAACAGAACCTCGTCTTGCTCACCTGCATGGGGAACATATCTGGGTACAGGAGGACATGGGCAATCTCGCTGTGGGTCTCCGGGATACCGCAGCAGAACTTGCTCGCGCTGGTGTTGAAATTCCTCAAATAAATGCTCAGCTAGCTGATGGTAAGAAAATTTTAAAAGGGTTAGCTGATTACTGCGACGGACTCTTCAAATGCTATTGCGATGAAATTGTTGCTGCCGACAAGCTTCGGCGAGAACTTGCAAAGGCAACACCTAATGAAGAGGAGATCAAGAGCAAGATTACTGAAGAAATCAGAAAGGCTCGCGAGGAGAGTATATCAGCGCTGAAATCTAAACTCAAGTCTTTTAGACTGATGAGTCCCGATGCTTAGGATTTGCGCTACTTTTGGTGGAGGAATAGATTTGTATCATTTTCTTTTTAATTGCTTTCACCTTTGTATTCAAATTAACAATATTGAATGGAAATGATTTCATTTTGGTTTTCATCATCTCTTTTGTTGAAGTATGATTCAAGACAATGAAAAGTAATGCGACTGCTGTAAATATAGTGTTAACTCAATATGAAAACGAAATTCTCTTTATTATTACTTGGAATAATTCTAGAAAATTTCAATCGTCAGAGGTGTAGTGTTAACATGACGAAATACAAATAGAATTACACTATAAATTGGCAACCCCCAGCCTGATTTAGCTGGGATTTAGGGGGCTACATGATTCACGGGAAGTATCTCTTTAGGAATTTCCCATTGATTGGCATCATGAGCCTGTCTCCTTTTTGATTGATAAGGCGATAGGCTCCATTCGAATAAACTGATTCTATTACGAAGGGCTCCTCCCATTTAGGATTGAACTTCCCTTTGGTTTTGTGTGTCATCACTATGGATCGTCTGTTGGCCAAAACCAAATCGCCTTTCTTGAAGACCCGCTCTTTAACCTTTTTGTTGTAGGCTTTAGAAATACAGGCTTGATATAATTCAATTTGCTGTTGAGCCTGAAGTCGCTTGTCGTCTAGGGCTTCAAGTTCTTACAGACGCCGCTGATATTTCTCCTCTTCTGTTAGTCTAGTTGTGATTGCGACTCTCAGAGAAGGGATCTGGATCTCGAGTGGCAATACAGCTTCACAACCATATACCAAAGAGAATGGTGTAGCTCGCGTAGGGGTCCTCACCGTCGTACAGTAAGCCCACAGACATTCACCTAGTCTTTCATCCCAATCGCGCCGACTCTTAGAAACAAACTTTTTGAGAAGCTTCACTATGGTTTTGTTGAAAGCTTCTGCAAGACCATTTGCTGGCGGATAATATGCTGTAGATGCGACACTTTGGATTCTGAATTTGTCACAAAATCTCTAAAACCCAAAGCTGACGAACTGTGTCCCGTTGTCGTGAACTATTCGCCTCGGGACTCCAAAATGGTAAACGACGTGATGCTTGATGAACTTGATCACATTCGAAGTCTTGACTTCTTTCAACGGGATAGCCTCCGCCCATTTGGAGAAATAGTCGGTTACGGCTAGGATGAACCGGTGTCCCTTGGACGTCGGAGGGGAAATCGGTCCGACGATATCCATGCCCCATTCTTCGAATGGCCAGGATGCAGATGTGGGATGTAAATTCCCAGGTGCTTGGTGGATGAAATTCCCATGAATTTGGCACGTGTGACAATGTTTAGCATAGTCAACCGCGTCTGAGAACATCTTTGGCCAGTAATAGCCAATTCTACGGAGGCGATCTCCTAATTTAGCTCCGGGTTGATGGGCTCCGCACATTCCGTCGTGAGCTTCTTTAATAGCTTCCCTTGCTTCCTTTCAAGAAAGACATCGAAGCAAAACCCCATCATGGAATTTACGATACAGAGTCTGAGAGACTGCATCGTAATAGAATCGGAGGGCCTTTCGTTTGATGGCGGCCGCTTCCTTAGGATCATCGGGCAAAATTCCGTATAGGACATAGTCAATATATGGAAATCGCCAATCTCTAGACTCGAATTCTATATAGGTTGTACAGACTTCTTCCGTCATCGTCTTGTCTGGATCTCCCTCCGTAGGAATCTTAGAGCAGTATAGTTCACGCCCTGCGACGGGGATCGTCGTTTCGGTACCTGGCGGTAAGCCAGTGAAGTTGCCAATGAAGCCAAAGCATCAGCGTAAGCGTTTTGGGCCCGTGGGATGTATTCAATAAAGAATCACTCAAACTTCTTAGCTTGCTTCAGCACTGCAAAGTAGTACGGGATCAAATCCGCATGACGTACTTCGTATTCCCCTCGGACTTGATTTACAATAAGCTGAGAGTCACCATAAGCCTCAAGATGCCGAATATTAAGTTCTTCAGCAAGTTGCATCCCTAGTAACAAAGCATTATACTCAGCTACATTGTTGGTGCAAGGTTCGATTAGGGAAAATCCTCTTGGGATTATGTGACCGTTAGGAGAGACGAACACCATTCCTACTCCCGCAGTAATCGCTCCATGAGGGTTTGCTCTAGATACACCGTCGAAGAATAATTTCCACACTTGCGTAGATTCTTGAATGACGCAAGCTTCGGCAACTTCATCAGGTAATTTTTCATAGAGCTTAGATGTCCCTGGTACCGGGTGATCGGCTAAGAAGTCTGCCAATGCTTGACCCTTGACTGCTTTTTGGGGCATGAATTGCATATCATATTGTGACAAGAGTATGGCCCACTTTGTAAGCCGGCAGTTTAGAGACGATGGTTTTGTCATCAGAACTCTTAAAGGGTTTACCTTAGAGATGACATGAATTGTTTGTCCGACTAGGTAATGTCGCATCTTTTGAACTGCGAATACCAAAGCGAGACATTCTTTTTTGACCGGGTTATACCGATGTTCGGCTCCCATCATGGTCCTGCTTAAATAGTAGATGCTTGCTCTTGCCCTTGATCGTTATTCTGGGCTAACAAAGCTCCGAGAGAATGATCCATGGCCCTCACATATAACAGGAATGGTTTTCCTGATATAGGGGCCACGAGAACAGGTGGCTGGGTGAGATATTTCTTGATCTCCTCGAACGCTTTTTGACATTCCCCATCCCAAACGAAGGATACCCCTTTCTTCACGAGCTTAGAGAATGGTTGGCAGCGCCCCGAAAGATTGGATATGAATCTCCGGATGTAAGCCAATCTGCCTTGCAACCCTCTGAGTTCTTTGAGATTCTTTGGCGGCGGCATGTCTTGGATAGAACGCACCTTTTCGGGGTCGAGAGAAATTCCCTTGGACATGACAATAAATCCCAGGAATTTTCCACTTGATACTCCGAGAAATGATTTTGTAGGGTTCATCTTCAGCTGATGTGTCCGCATGATTTCGAACATTGTCTTCAAGTCTGCAAGATGATCATCCTTACTTTGACTTTTCACCGGTATGTCGTCGACGTAGCACTCTATCTTCTTACGCAGATGTTCGTGGAAGATAGCGTTCATTGCACGTTGATAAGTTGCACCTGCGTTTTTCAGGCCAAAGGGCATCACTGTGTAGCAATACACCCTTGCGGTGTTCTGAATGCAGTATGCTTCTCATCTTCCGGATACATCTTGATTTGATTATACCCGGAGAATCCGTCCATGAAAGACATTCTTTCATATCCACAGGTGTTATCGATCATAACGTCCGTGATAGGAAGCGGGAATTCGTCTTTTGGACAAGCTGCGTTAAGGTCACGGAAGTCGATACATATACGAACCTTACCGTTTTTCTTGGGAACTAGAACAATGTTGGCTACCCAGTTTGGGTGTTGTTCTTCCCTGACAAAACCTGAGTCTATAAGCTTTTTCACTTCAGACTCGATTGATTCCATGATTTCCGGACGAAACCTACGTTGTTGTTGTTTAACGGGTTTTGCATCCGGATCGATATTGAGACGATGCGTGGCCACTTTTGGGTCAAGACCAGGCATGTCTTCATAATTCCAAGCAAATACATCTATATATTCTCGGATGAGAGATACAAGATCTTCTTTCTCAGATGGTGATAAGCTTTCGCTTATGAAAATTGGTTTGGGGTCCTGTTCATCTCCCATGTTAATCTGGACCACTTTGTCCTCAGTAGGTGGTTCGCGTTGTTCAAACCGCATATCCCACAAGATGTTGAGGCGTTTGATCCAATGATCACTGGTTGATTCAATTAGTTCTTCACCACCCCTGCGTCTTCATCTGGGTGACTAGTTGAAACCATATTCACGGTCAGATTTCTAAAGAAAGGTCCGACACTGACATCAGACTCGTATGCAGATGTTCCGGATGAGTGGTCCCGCCGCAGATAATTACTTATTTCATTTTCTGAGACAGCGGGAGGTGTGACAAATCCTAAACCCCTTCTAGTCTTTTGGTAGTAATCTGGGGGTTTCCCTTCGGGGGTTAGGGACATTCGGATTGGTGTTCGCCTTCCCTTCCCGAAGTTTAGACCCTGCTTTTCGTCAAAGTCATACCCCATTTGTTTCATTAACCGGAGGGAGTTAGGTTTGTGATAATGAAATTGAGGAACTCCATCATCTTCCTCCGAACTTCCTCGTTTGAGTTGTATGGGTTTGACCTTCCCGAAACAGATCGGCTTCCGCTCTTTCTTTTTTGATGGGACTTTGAAGAAAGCCTTCCGTGCATCTTCTATTTCTTCATCTGAAACGAAAGATGACTCGATTGGCAAAGTGAGTGATGCCTCTGCGCACAATACGTGCCATCGGTTGGTACCTGCATTAGGATTATTCACTATTTGTTTATTTTTAGAAGGAACATAAGACAAGTACGCCAAAATAAAATCTTCATTAATGCACCACTCGCCCCTACTCGGTACATTATTATCACTCTCACTTGGACCCATTACATCAAAGTTTAATTCCCAATGACAATCTTCCTCAGGATCTGGTTCAAAGTCAGCTTCGTTACCGCTGTCTACATCTTCTTTCTCCTGGGATTCCAGGTAGAAGACGGAGTCGGTGTGGAAATTCTCGACTCCTCGGAAGGGGTATTTTTCTGCAATTAGAGTTCGAACTTCCCCCTCGTTGTTGGCATACTTCATGACCTGATGCAGAGTAGATGGGACAATGCGATTTGCATGAATCCATGGTCGTCCTAACAAGAGATTGTAGGACGTGTCCGCATCTATGATGTAGCAAGTCACTTCGGACTTAAGGTCTCCGATTTGACACCTGAGTTTGATCTTCCCCAGGGGCCGAGTACTGTTTATGTTGAACCCGAAGATGGTTGTCTGAGTTGTGTTCAGCCGATGTATAGGGATTCCTAAGACCTGCATGACCCTGTAAGGCATGATGCTGAGTGCTGAGCCCGGGTCTACTTGGACACGACTGATTTCGGAGGATCCGATATA
This sequence comes from Asparagus kiusianus, assembly GCA_022839385.1. Taxonomy (NCBI): domain Eukaryota; kingdom Viridiplantae; phylum Streptophyta; class Magnoliopsida; order Asparagales; family Asparagaceae; genus Asparagus; species Asparagus kiusianus. Next base: position 17,476 of record BQKN01051879.1, on the reverse strand, counting down.
CCCCGTATAGTATAACGGTCTGTTGTGTTGGTGTTTGACCTGCATATCTTCCTGAGTGAAGGATATGCAGGGTAGGCTTCTTGCCGCTTGCAGACATTGCAGGCAAGGCTGATCTTCAGAGGCTTCAGGGATTGGGGAAACTTGTGTGATGAAGCTCTCTGTATTCTTCAATGCTTCAATCAGAGCTTTCTTGGTAGTTTTGGATAACCTCAGGAGCTCATATAAGGTAATCCTGACCGGTATGTTGGCCAGTTGCGCCATGACGTTGAATTGGAAGGGAGCGCTCGACTCTCCAGATTCTCGGTGAAGATTTTTATTGAACCGGAGCTCCTTTTGTTTGCCTTTGTCAACCGGCTTCTTCGGCACAGAACCCCTAGCGTCCTGGGGCTGTTCTTCCACCTCTTGGGCATTCTGGCCGTAATCCCTCAAGTAGGCTTTTCCTGACCGAGTGCCAGGGTTGTCTCCTGGATATGCTGCCAGAACAATCCTCTCTTCCTCTGAATCAGTGAGAGGTTTGAGGTGATCATCATTTTCAGTAACGGAGGGGCTAATCATGTTGGAAGACTTAGCCTTGCCTCCTTTCTTTTTGGACGAGGTGTCCGTCCACCATTGGTCTTTCAGCAGATCAGGATGAACCCACATGATCTCTCCTTTTAGAGTGGTGAGGGGTGTCAATCCCTTGTCTTTCTGACTATGCAAGTCAGCATTCTTCAAGTGCAGCTCTCCTTTATGAATGGGAACGACGCCATTTACAGTGGTCACTGGTGGGAAGTCGCCAAATTGGACCACTATCAAGTTGGTAGACACGGTCTTTTGTTCTGGCTTCAAGGTGAGCACATTAGCATTTACCAAATTCTACAAGATGTCTTTGAAGACATAGCATTTTTTGGTAGGATGCCTAAGGAATCTGTGATAACGGCAATAGTTAGGGTCATCCACTTTCCCTGCTTCATCAGGCTTCCTGATTTCAGGCAACTGCAGCTTGTTGTTCTTTCGAAGTAACTGGAACAGGGTGTTCACATGATCTTCCTTAAACGAATACTGCTTGGGTGCCCTTTACTGATTGGGTGCTTTGCCTTGCTTATTGGACGGTGGTACTCGCGTATAGTCGGCTGCTAAAGTCTCTTTTCCCTTAGACCGCTGGGCATTTTGCTGATTGCGTTGCTGATGCGGCTTAGGTTGTGGCACTTCTTCAGCTTTGACTCGCGCCACTATCTCTTCAGCTTGTTCTCCTTGCGACACCAGTTGTCTCCAGGAGCGACACTCTGCTACCCCCATCTGGGCAAGGATCTGAGTCTGCAGGTTGTGCCTGCAAGTTTCAACCAAGGTTGATTGGGTCATACCTGAGGGGCATCGCAATACCATGCTGCGGAACCTCTCCACATAGGCCTTGATGGACTCTCCCTTCTTCTGTTTGGTGGTGAGAAGAGTCGGGACCGAGACCTTCGTGTCATCCTCAAAGAACCTGGCCAAGAATAGCCTTTCCAAGTCTATCCATTTCTGAATAGAGCTAGCAGGTAGCTTCATAAACCATTCAAAGGCAACTCCTTTAAGAGTGCCGATGAATAAGCTGGTCAAGATGGCATCATTTGCTACTACATCTCTAGTCTGGGATTTGAAGTAGTAAATGTGCTGGTTCGGCGATCTTGTGCCATCAAACGGTTGCAAGGTAGGGGCCTTAAACTTTGGTGGGTAAGGGGTTGTATCTCACTCTGCAGGATAAGGCTGTATCACTCCTTCTTCGCGGAGCTCGCTCCTGTTGGCAATTGCATTGAGGCGAGCCTCCAATTCGTCCACTTTGGTGGACTGCGGGTGCAATTCTCTTTTTGTCTCCTTCTCATTTTCAGAGGAGGATTCCAGGTCGTGAGTTTCGCGATCCGAATGTTCAGTCGCTTTTTGTTTCCCTTTGGAGGTCGTCCTCCGGGAAGATTTAGGTTTTTGGCCTTTTTCAGCCAGGAGCTGGGCCAACATATCCTTCACTTGGAGAAGTGTCTCCTGTTGCGCTTGGAGCATGACATGATGTTCGTCAACTCTCTTAGCTAAGTCTTCATGATTCCCTGTTGTGTAAACAGAGACTTCA